>JAGSMW010000237.1:0-10992 GCA_029286795.1 Byasa hedistus
CTAGCTTTTAAGACGATCAAATTATTTTTACACAGCCCCGATCATTGACATAAGTTTGGGTTAAATATCAATAAGGTCAATTTTACGGTACAATTCCCCATTGGGCCATTTATGGTGCAACGCGGTTTTTTTCAACTAATTTTTGTTTTTTTCATCGAGTTGCGACTACCGCTACGCGCCTTTTTTCTGGTGGGATTTGGATGCAACGCCCGGTTTATGTTTTTCTTCTTCTTAATTCAAAGGACCCTTTTTGAAACACCATCTTTACTTCCCAAACCAAAGGTTTACAAAGTTATGTATACAATGTAAACCAATTAACCTATCCAATTGGTGGGTTTTTTTAGATAATTGGGGTTTTTTAAACCCCCCCCCCCCCCCCCCACTAAATCCTCGAGTAACTTGGGATATCATGGGGGTTTTTACGACCTTGCTAGTTTGTTTTCCCCGAATTACAAGAAATTAGGGCTTAGGTAAACCCTGACTGTCTCGAAGAGAACGACCTTAAATCCGTCCCCTCCCAGGTTTTAACAGCTTTTAAAATGTAAAAATGTGCAAGGCCCCCCGGAAAATCAATTGAATAAAATGCGAAGCGATAAAGAATGGTTTTTTTTCGAAAATTTGTTTTAGTTTGTTTCTTCTTCCATTATCAACCATCAGTCCGGATAGAATTCCACTGCTTTATAACAGAGTTTTTTAACAAAAGAGAAGAGGTTCCTTTTTCTTCGCCCTTTTTTTGTTTTTAACTAGATGAATCAAAGTTTGGGCCGGTCCCAGTTGGAGAAAACTTAAGACATATTTTCCCTCTGCCATTTAAAACGAAGTTTGTTTACCGAAAGATTACATTTAAAGTCACTTTTCTTAGAAACCCTGCTAGTACAAAAATCAATAAAATTTTTTTTTTTTTGTTAAACATTATTCCAGGGTCCTCGAGCAAGGCCCCACCCGCAACCCCAGTACAAGAAAAACGGAAATAAAGGAAGTGTCCAAGACGGGTTTCCCATAAATGAATGGGTTGTTTACACGAACGGGTTCACATGAATGGAAAGTTACGGGCGCGTTTGCCGTGGCGAAAGCCGCGCCCCAAGTGGCTTGCCGGGGCGGGCAACTTGAAACCAAACAATCCCTGTGAAAATTCAAGAACCCCCTACCTCGACCCTATAGGGTGACGGAAAATGCACGGGTGGATTCACCCAATGTGACAGTTCGGAAAACCCTCGTTAGGTTGTTACCTCTTGTGTAAAGTGTTATTTCTAAATAGTGATAACCCCTCCTGACCGTCCCATCAATGTGGACCAAAAGTTGTGTTCAATTAATTATTGACTGGGTAAAGATGAACCCAAATGCCCCCTAGAGGTAAAACCTTAACAACCCTCACAAGAATCATTAAAATCATTGGATGGTTCATAGCTCTTTTCGCCAGTAACCGCTGCAAAGGATAATTTTTCGTTTTGTTTTTTTGTGAAATTTTATATATATCTTTTTTAATGATCAATTGGCGATCTGTTGTTGGACCATCTTTTGGGAAAGCTATGTTCCTAACCAGTGATATTTCTTTTTAGGATGATGCTTTACAATTGTTTTGTTTTTTACAAACCCTGGTTTTTATGTATTGCGTATACATTCAATTTATTAAAATATGTTGGTCCTTTAATCATAAGGAGATTTTTTTTAAATAAAATTATAACAAGCCTTTTTTTTTGGGTGGGTAACAAACCCTTGTTTTTAATTGTAGTCCCATAAAAAATAACTTTGATAATAAACAAAATTTTTTTTAACGTTTTCCACCCAAATCCGCAATTGACCATACAAGTGGTTATAAAAATGATTTTTGGCCTCTTCTCTCTGTTGGGAAAAAGAAGGGGCCTTTCCGACTTTTCCAAACTTGAGAAAAATTTTTAGGGGGGCTTTATTTTTTGGTGTCAAAAAGTAAATTCCCAACATATTGTCCTTGAAAAATTTTGTAAATTCCAAAAGGCACCCAAAATCGAAATTTTTCCCAATTAAACCCTTATTCAGGAATAATACAAATATAATTTTGAAAGATGGGTAAAACGAGCTTAGAAACCCTTTAATATTCGATGATTTATCCACCAGCGCCCTGCCCAAAGTGTTTTTATTTAAGTCTTCCCTTTTTACGGCGAATATTTTTATCCTATTTTTTTTTTTTGTTATAGTGAAAAAAAAAAAATTTTTTGTTAAAACCACTCCGCTTTCCCCTGGGGGAACTTCGCCCCCCAGGAGACTGAAGTAACTATCGAAAGATTTCCTTCTCAAATACGTAGCCCTTTTTAGCTAAGCCCCACAAATATTACTTGCGTTTTTTCTTTTTTGAAACGGGCAATGACTGGTGGCGGACAACCGAACGGCCCTCGAGCGTGAACTATAAAAACGCATCATTTGCCTTGAACAAAACGCCATATGGGTTTTTGTTTTTTCAGGCCGTTTTTAACGTGATTTTACACCCTAGTGTTTTTTGTAAAAAATATAATAGTATCAGTGGGTTTTAACATTTTTTTTTTTTTCGTGCCAATTGCCGCCTAGATTTTTTGTGACGTTTTTTTTTTTTATCCGTATTGGGTAAACTAATTTTTTTTAACGATGAAATAAGTGACAATAACTTTTTAATTGGTTTTCAATAGGTTGGGTTTTTTCTGTTTTTACAAGTTTTTGTGTTAAATATTAAACCAAGAAACCCTAGCCCACAATTTGGGTTTTAGTAAAAATTTTAATAGTTTAAAATTACCGTTTTTAAAGGTTTAATAAATTTAAACCCTTTAAATTATTAAAAAAATTAAATGAAATAATTTGGACCGGCAAATAATTATCGTTGGATAATTTTTGTATAAATAATTTGTTTTTTGGTATAAAATTTATTATGAAATAAACATTAAATTTAAAAATTTTTTTTTTGGCTGTCATCCAGACAATTGCTTTGTTTTTTTTTTGTGGGGCCCCCAATGGAAAGGCGCTGAAAATACCTCTGTGGTCCGAATTCCAAATTTTTTTTTTTTGTTTTTTATTTTAATGCGCATCATCTAAAATCTTTTTTTTAAGCAGTTTTTTTATAACTTATCGTTTTAATTGGCCCTTCGGTTTGTGGATGCAATTAAAGAAAATAGATTTTTTAATTTTTCACAATCAAATATTGAAATAGAAATATGCCTTCAATTGGCAATTTTTAATTAAATTGGCCAATGGCTATTGGTTTTTTGTGGGGTGTTTTGATGATTTTTAATTTGTTTTGGTTAAAAATTTTTTTTTTTTTGTTTTTTTTTATTTATTTTTTTGTTAATTTACAAAAATACCACATGGGTAATTTTCTGTCTTTGTAAGAAAAGCCTGGGTCCAACTCAAATGAAAGTTAAAACTCCGGTTTCTATAAAAATCAGTTTACTCTGGCGGCCGGTTTTTTTTTTTTTTTAACTTTATAAAATTTTTCCTACCAATAATATAGAGATTTTTTTTTTTTTGAAAAGCGGAGATAGCCTTTAGCCTTTTTTCAGGCTGCCCCCCCCCTCGGTGCTTTTCGAAGAGGCGCAGGGGTTAGACTTCCTCTGCTGGGAAATGGCGTTTTTTCCCAGGTTGGGAAAGATAATATTGGGAGGAAACCTGGTCAAAATGTTCCAAAAACAGTTTTAAACATGCTAACAATTGTTCGACATCCGCCCAACCTGCTTTTATGGGGTCCGCCTGCGAAAATGGGGCCCATTACTCCCCTCCCCTTTTGAGAAGACCCCGGGCTGCCCGCCCCCACATGGGGGAAAACATTGGCAGGCCCAGGTTTTATTTTTTTTTATATATATAATTAATGAATTGTTTGTCGTCCCCCCCTAATAATTGGTTTTTTAAACTTTAGAAATTCCCAATTATTTCTTTTTAGTTTTTTCCGAATCAAGTTTTTTTGTTAAATCTTTTTTCGTCCCGCTATAAACTTTCCAATGGAATAGGCCCTTACAACTTGGGTTGTTTTGTTTTTTTGAGGCTGTTTAATATTTATTAGGTTGTTTTTTTTTTTTTTTTGTTTTTCAATTTATCAACATTTTGAAATTTTTTTTAAATATTTTTTTAACTTTTTTTTTTTGAATAAACCATTTTGAAAGAGTATTACCAAGACTTCAATGTTAGTTTCTCTTTTTAAATTGTACTTAACTCAAAACTGAGGTGCCCTTTTCTTTGTACTATTTTTTTATTTGTTTTTTATTTTCCTTCTTGGCTTCTATTTAGCAGAGAATAAGCTTGAAGCCTCGCCATTTTTTTGTAAATATCACATTTTTATTTCATTAGATAATATTATATGTATTAACGCAATTTTTTTTAAAATTACAAAATGGAAATAAGTTTATAAAGTGTTTGTTTTATTGTAAACTTTCGTTTTTTTTTTGTAACTAATACATTTACATACCAATTCCGAATTTTTTTTGGCCGATTTTCCGTTTCAATCCTATAAGGTTTTTCTTTTACAAGCTACAGCATTACGAATTTTTGAGGTGGGTCCGTACAAATTATACATATAAATATAAAGCCCCACCTAAGTTTCCCCTTTCTCTTTGCGCCGATTTTTTTTTTTTCTCATATTTTCCGTTTGGGATTTTTTTTGCGAATGGAAAATGGGAGATTTTTGACATGTTTATAAGTGAACTAACCGTTTTTTTTGTTTCCTATTTTTAAATAAGTTTTTTTTTTTTGACTGTTTAAGACCAGACTGGTAATCTCAATTTGGTTAAATGGTCTACAAATACACAATCATTTACTCTGCCAGTGAATGACAAGAAAAACACCCTGTTAAAATACTTTTCGGGCTCTCGAATTTTTTTTTGGAACTGTTTTTTTTTACAAATGAAAATGACGAACAGATTTATAATATGATGTTTTAGCGGAAAGCCCCTAGCGGAAATTCCGAACAAACCAAGCGGGCTACCACGGCACCCGGCAAATCTCCCGTAAATTTGAACCAGGAAAACTTTCTGTGGCTTTTCCCAAGCAAACTGCCGCTTTAGCCACTGCTGTCGCACAACCAAGCCCGTAGTGTGTTTTTTTCTTTCCCAAACATTTTTTTATAGCTTTAGTAAAAAACAATCATTGATTGAAAATTTTTAAAAAAATATAAAGCAATGACAAACGTAAAGACGACTAATTAATTTATTGTTTTTTTATAAAAAGTAGGAAAAATAAACTTAATAAACAGAATCCCAAAAAAATTTGGGTAATTCAAATAAAAAACCTGAAAAACCGCTAACCAATTAATTGCGAGGTGTTTTCTTATGAATTCAAATTACAGTACATTTTGTTTCCTCATTTAATTAAAGAAACTGGCTTTTAAAAAAAAACCGATTTTTTGGGGCAGCAACCGAAAACCCAAATTTCCCTGCGGACTGGTCTGTTCTGTGTTTTTTTAGAGATCGCGCTGAAACACCCTGTAGTCGATAAAACAATAAACGAAGTCATGAACCCCCAAATCGAAAAAAATTTCCGCCTTTTTCTTTACTTTTTTTTTCCTGTGCCCCTGAAAATAATAAAAATCAAAGATACATAAAATGAAAGCAAAACATTAAAAAATATCCAAAAAAAACTTTTAAACTTAGCAGACTAGAAAAAATAAATATTTTTGGTGTCGCCAACCTAAAGTTTTTCTCGCTGTTTTTTTGTTTCATAGATGGCTCCTATCAGTAAAGAAAGCCTGGTTTCGATGTTGGAACAAATTCCAAAACGTCCAAATGAAACCAAGCTTAGAGCTATGTAAAACAAAACCGTTTTTTTTTTTGCCCGACAAAACATGAGTGATTTTGTGTTTTCCCGAAAATTATATACTCTGGGTCATACATGTCCCCCCGAAATTTCCGTGCCAACACCTCCGTCATTTTTTTTGCGTGAAGTGGTGCTGATTTTCTTTTTTTTTCATTCGAAAAAACGCACTCCAAAGCGCAATCGAGGATCTTTCAGAAAAGTTTAAAACGGAAACGCCCTGCCTCTCAAAGCGAAAACAACTGCCCGTGGGGGATTGGGTGTGTTCCGTTCGCTTTCAAAAGAAAAACCGGTGAATTTTTGATATTGGACCGACCGTCCCCCACGTGGAAAAAGGAAAGAACCTTTTTTGGGTCCCTTTTTTTCCGAAGAAACGCTGATTGGAGCCATTTTGCTTCGATGAGGGATTTCGTTGCCCCCTAAAACCTCAAGAAGAGCCTTTTGCCCTGCAGAATTAGGGAGTTTACCCGTCAAGCCCCATTTTCCAAGCGATTGCAAATGCGTTTTTTTTTTTGGGAAATGAATTCGAAGGGCAAGGAACTTTTAAGTTTTTTTCCCTTATAGTGTTTTTTTTTTTTTTTTTGAAAGGCATAGACGTTTGAGCGGTCCGTGTTTTTTTTTTTTCGCCTGTGGAACACCTGCCATTTCTCAGCGGCCCAAAACGGAAGGGGTTTTTTTTCTTGTCCTTCCCTTCAATCGCATCGTGTACTCGGGGTGATAAAAATGGAAAATTCCATTACAAGCCAAAACCCAAGAGGGAACAAAAAAAATCCCTGGGGAACTAACCCGGGCAAATGCTTCCTACGTCTTCGCCCTCGCTAAATAATTCACGCCTGTGCGAAAAGGGTTTTATGGCCTGGGTTTTTTTATTGCCCCCCTGCCCCCCGAGGCGGAAACCCCATCACTTGGGGACGGTAATCGAACTCACCAATTGATTTCGATTGAGCCGATACTGGCCGGCGAAAACAAACGGCACAAATACGAGCAAAGGCACGAAAAAAGTGAAATTTTTACTGCAATGACCAAAACCGCTTGCCCGGCCTCACGTTTGCCAAGCCCTGTTTTTTTTTAAAACCCTACTTTGGGTGGGGCAACGCCTCAACTGGGGAAGTCTTACCCCAACCCGCCATATTCCGCAGAATGCCGCCCCCGTCCGATTTTGTTTTTTTACTTGTTTTTTTTTTCCGTTTTTTTTCGATTGGCCCCCAATGGCCTGGCCTGATCAACATTTTTTTTCCCACTCCTTGGAAGACATCCAAAAAAAATTGCTTGAAAAGTCCGTTGGAAATAGCCCTCAAAAGACGAACACTTTCCTGGCGTCAAGGTATTCGGGCTTCTACCAAACGAAAATGGGAAAAAGTTTGGTGTTCTAGCGATGGCAAATCACTTTTGAATGGATTATTTGTAACCCATTTTTTTTTTTTAAATACTAAAGTTTTACATATTTTTTATCTAAAAAAAGCGAGAAACTTTAGTTTTTGCCAACCTAATTAATAAACAACATGGCATTTTAATGAGCTTAATTGGGACAACAAGTAACAGTTTTTTTATTTTCCCTTGTGGGCAACAACAAGTAATGCTGTAAAATTTTGTGGCCCCCCCTGGTAAGGTAGAAAATTTCTATGTAAAGTAAATCCATTTTTACAGGGCAACATAAATAATAATAATACTTAATTTTTTTCCACACAATTTAAGGGCAGAAACTTTTTTCCGTCACCCTGGGAATCATCCAAAAAGGTTTTTTGGCTCTTTTTTTTTAACTACAGTGGACAACCCACTTTGTCCCCTTCATTTCCATGGTGTTTAATTGATACCAATTATTAAAAGAATTTTATAATAAAAATTATCTTTTTACAAAAAAACTCTCCTCCTGCTCCACAAGAAAACCATGATCCCCCCACCATCCAAGAAATGTTTTTTATAAATTAACATCTGTGGCTCTTTAACATGCAAATAATTATTGGTTGGTACTTGGCTATGTTTTTTTTTCAATGAAAATCAATATTGTTTTTTTTTTTTCCAAATCATTTTATTAGTCAAAGTTTAGCCCCAAATACAAATTCCAAATAAATTACTTATTTTTTTTTTCTCGGCTACAGTTTTTTGTTTTTTTTTATTTCTATAAGATAATCATAAAATTATATTGCCCATACATAACAGTAAAATTTTAGGTTTTTTTCATACTCTTCAAGAGTTAAACTTCAACAAAACCGAAGGGTTAAGTAAACCTACCTTCACATTTATCATCAAACCGCAGGAAACTTTCTGTTCCCCACCTCCTCAAACCATTGCCCCAGGGCCCCCATATTATGAGACGCAAAGTCCCCAATTTTGAGGTCAAAATGTTATACGGATTTTTTGGTGCCTACGTTATCCCATTCCATCCTTTTTTTTTCCCCTGATTATAATTTCGGAAAGTACCCCTGCATATTTTTTTTTTCACCACATTAAAAAAAAAACAAATTTTTCCGGTTTTTTTATGACCTTTTAATTAAACTCTTACTATAACTTTTTCCCGTTTTTTTTTGAAAAATCTGAAAATAGAAAATAAATGGAACGGGCATAAAAGTTTATGTTTTGGGCAAAGTTCTTCCTACCACTATGACCATGAGTTTATTATTTACCCTCTGGAACCCCACGCAAACTTTTGGGCCCGGTGGTTTATAGATTTAATAGGTCTCAACTTTTTTTTTTCTGTAAGCATACAATCCACTCCCAGCAAGTAACAATTATCATGTTTAGCAATTCTGTTTTTATTAATAAACTGTTCTTTGGTTGTTAATAATTTTCAATGTGTTATTATATATGAAAAAGCTTTCCTAAATCAAATTTTGTAATACAATATATTTTTACCATGAAACAATTAATTATGTAAAAGTAATTTTAGATGTAAACATATGGCTTTTAATGCTTTTGGGTGTGGAAACAATTAATTCCTTCCCCCTGGGTACTTAGTAAGTCTCTTGTTCCACCCCAACGTCAAGCACCCTCCCCTTTCACAAGCTTTCACTTTGCAAACGAAGCTTGCCCTCTTCCATTTACATAAGTTACGAGCCATCATTCCTGAAACCATGGAAAACTACTGATGTTCCATATCAAATCTTAAAAAAAAGTACAAATAGAATAAAAGTTAATTTCCAACTATTTAAATTTTTTTTTCCATTTACTTACTTCACACTTTATAGATTGAGCCCCTTGTTTATAAATTTGTATCACACCATATAACAAAAATATTATGGTAATGGTATTGGTTCCCATCAAATTTCTGGGGCAAAGTAAGCATTGTGTGGCTGACAGGAGTGCAAAGGACTTAAGATTTCCCCAACCAGGAACATAATAGAAAAATACCTTGTAATGTTTTTTTGAGTAATGTTTCCATGGTGGATTGCTTTCCCAATCTGGCGCCCCCTAAAATATTTTTATACCCCCAGGCCGGGGCTTGTAAACCACGAAGTCCTTTTTTTGAATTTATCCTTCTAATGTTAAACTTGTTTTTTTTTTTATGAAACATGGCAAATACAAAAACCTAATCTCCAAAGGTTTTTTTTTTTTTTTTGTTCCAAGGCTTTCAAGTCCCCCTGTAATTTTGGTTACCTTTGTAAAATGTTTTTACAAAGTGTCCTGTGTTTTTGAAAAACTTCCAAATACTTGTCCCCTAAATAAAAGGTTTTTCCAAATTTTCCACTATTTTTTTTTTTTCCTGAACCCCTTTCCTTATCACTTTTTCAAAATCACATCGTCGTACCATAATAATAACTCTTTTTTCCTGGTAATTCCAAACAAAAACACCATAAATCATATGTTTTTTTTTGATATTATTTTTTATTCCCCCCTTTTTTTTATTAGTTTTTTTGTTTTTTTTACCAGGGCAACTCTTTTCAAATTTGGTACGGTTAAATTTAAAAATATGTTTTTTTTTCTAATCATTTTTTTCCTCCTTTGTTTCGAACCGATATTGGGCAAAAACCGCAGTTATTTCCCCTTTTATTTTTTCAAATTGTTTTTCAACTTAATAACATATTATTTAAATGCTAACGAACATTTTTTTTTTTATCGCCTTACTATAGCCTTTAAAATAATACAAAAAGTAACAAACCCGCAAAAACGGTCAAAAACATTGATGTTTTTTTTTTTAATAGGTCAATATCCTTTAAAAAAATGGTAAATGAATCAAATAGGTTTCAGGAAACAATTTTAAACAAAACGGTAATTACACTTCGAAAACTGGGTTTTTTTTTTCGCAATTTTTTATAGAAAATACAATATTTTAAATTTTTTGGTTTGTTTTTTTGAAAAAACAATTAAAAAGTAGCTTTTTTTAAAACAAACTTAAACATGTTTTTTATTGTTTTTTAATTAATTACATTATGTAAAAAACAATCGTGTAGAAAATGAAAAAAATTAAGAAATAAACAGTATTTTTTCATTCCCTTTTTAATATTATCAATGAAAATAAGTCGCGACCGGTCGCGAATTCGGGAAAAAGACATCGGTTGGATACGTTTTTTTATTTTAAAAATATGAGCAAAATAAACAATTACAATTCGTAACTTTTTGGGTATCCAACAAATTTCTATCAATAAGTTTTGTCATAGATATCAGCAAATTTCATTTATATGGTTGGAATAAACATATTTTTAAGATAATTTCACGAATCAGATAAGGTCCTCCTAACGGGGCAATATTATACAACATAAACCAATTATTTTTTTAAGTACTATATGTTAAACTCCCCAATCAAATGCAAACTTTTTTTTTTAATATCACTAAAACTTCAATTTATTTGTAGAATTTTTTTTTACTGTTTACAATGGTAGAAACCCTTGCCAGGATAATACTAAATAATAGTGATGTTCTTCTTTTTTACAAACATAATAGAAAGTGGGCAAGCAAGGATTTTTTAACCCTGGTGGTAAATGGCCAAAATTTACCAGCTTACCCCTTTTTTTTTGGTTCAAGATAACGCCCCCCCATTTTGTAGATTCGTTTTGTTAGAATAAAACAGATGGAATTAAAAAT
Source organism: Byasa hedistus (assembly GCA_029286795.1). Lineage (NCBI taxonomy): Eukaryota > Metazoa > Arthropoda > Insecta > Lepidoptera > Papilionidae > Byasa > Byasa hedistus. Next base: position 10,762 of record JAGSMW010000237.1, read on the forward strand.
AAAGCTTAAAACGAAGCACACCCAACAACGCCTCAAGGTCAAACAGAAAAAAAAATACACCCTTTAACACAAATTATTTTTTTGACCCACTCTTTTCTCTTTTTAAAATTGAAAAAAAAAACGTTACCTTTCAATTTGCCCAATTTTTTTCACAAATAAACGGTCCAATAATCCTTGTCACATTATAGCATGCACAGCACCCGATGTCACACTCCCAAACTTATTCTGTCT
>JAGSMW010000239.1:0-12921 GCA_029286795.1 Byasa hedistus
GACATCATCGGCCCAAAACGAGGAGTTCAACAGGCCACCGCAAACAGTGCGACAGCTATCGAGAGCTCGTGGCAGGAAAGGAAAAACAGAGCTGGTCAATTGCAGGGTTGGTATGTTCTCTCGATACAAATAAAAAAAAAGCGGGACTGCGTCCCGCTTTTGTGAGTGCTCGTAGGTGTAGTGCTTGCCTAGGCAAAAATTTACTTCACGTAGCGTGGGGCCAGGTGATGAAGTAGGTGCGGAGAAGTTAGCACCAGCACCGGGGTTGTCAGCTTCAGGAAAGCGGACACCGATCACGGGCAGGCTAACGCGCCGTGGTCACGTCGACATTCGCCAGCCGCGGTTGAAAGCGGAAGCAGCCAGTGTCTTGACGAGCAACGGTAGCACCCGAACCGAGACCCGCTATCAGCGAAGCTCAGAACGCTGGTTTCGCCGCAGAAAGCGAGCTTGAGCGACTTACCGGCGACAGGATGGCGCCGAGATTCGTGGCTTGCCTTCACGGCCATAGAAGGCTTGCACCAGCACAGCGTTCACGCAGATCTTGGCGTCAGCACGGGCTGCCGTCACTTCGGTGTTGCTGCTGTGGAAGAAGGCTAGGAGTAGAGCCAATCACGCCAGGATGCCTGCCGAGAACACGGAGACTGCGGGCACCGTGGGTCCGAACCCTTGTAATTCCAGCGCAAGCTGCTAAACGGCGGTGGGCATGGAGAACACCCAGTCATTCTTGACGGAGGACGCTGGCGTCGTTGGCGTACTGATTCATCACGCTACGGGTGCCAGAGCGTTGGCCAGCGAGGCAAGCCTGAACCAAGAGGAGCGGGTTATTAAAGTTGGGAGCCAGGTAAGGCGTCGACATGTCAGCAGGTCGTACAGGCCAGCAGTGATCACCGCAGGTGGTGATCGTGGTGCCGGAGATCACACAGTGCTGCTATTGTTAGTAACCAACATGTAGCTACACGTACGGAACAGCGGGTCGGCCAGTAACGTGGGTTCACCCACGTGCCTGAGCGCAGAGCAGATGCATCTTTTGCGGGAACAGCAGAAGTTGAGTGCGGCAGCGCGAGCAGCGTTAACAGCTGTCAGAGCAGTTGCAGCGCCCGGAAAGTCGTGGTCTGGGCACATTCATGATGTACCAGTCGCCCATCAGACCGGTCTGGGCGTAGCCAGACCAGCACCAGCTGCTGCAAGTCCGTAGTGTAGTCGCAGTGTTGAGCACAGCGGGGTTCAGAACGTGCTGTCGCAAGCTGCCACGCCAGAGCTGTTGTTGCTTGATGGTCTTGTACAGAGCCGATCAGTGCCGCGGACATTCGGCGTTCGGGATGTCTAGCCACGTTGCAGATTTCAACATAGCCTTCCGGTAACGGCAGGCCTTGCCTTCGGTCGACAGCTTGGGGTTCAGACGGTTGGTTTGTGCCTTGAAAGTGCGATGCCGTTGGCTGTCTTGCCGGTCAGGGCAGGCAGCGTGCAGGTTGTCGGAGTGGTCAGTTGCAGGATGCCATCGGCACCTTGCGTGACGGCAGCGGTCCACACGTCTTGGGCGACAGGAAGACTTGGAAGTCCATCAGGTCGTCAGAGTTGGCGGCGCCGCGGAAACGCACCTTGACGGCCTTGCCGTTCTGGGTGTCGGTGTTCACCAGGTGCAGAACGGTCATGTTGCCGTTTTTGCGGTTGAAGTAAGGCACCACCAGGTTGGGCCAGGGCCGCATTCGGGACACACGAAGTCCGTGAGAGTTGGAAGACACCCAGCACAGTAGCGGAATGGAGAGCGCCGGTACGACGATACACCAGCCGAAGCCGCGCCTGCGAAGCCCAGGCCACCAACCATGGCAGCAATGCTCAGGCCAGAACATTTTTCTTCATAAGAACTATCTCCAGTAAAAAAGATAAGGTAGTGGCAACCACCACGATTGATCGCCGAGGAATCGTAGCACAGCCAGTTCAGCCCTCTGTGGCTTTTTAGAGGCGCTCAAGAGCAGTTTTGCGAAAAAAACAACATTGTATGACATTTGAGCGGTATAAGGGAAGGCGAATATCCATGATATTACTTTTGTGCACAAGGAAAGCCTTGCAGGCGGGGCTCAGGCAGGAACGCCACAACTGCCATCTTCGCTCACCCAGGTCTCAGTGACGCTCATTGGGACCTGGGCATTGCTCATCATCGGCACCAGAGCGTTGAAGTTGCGCTTACCACGCAGCGTGTTGGCTCGCACGTGGCAGACAACAGCTCCCCTCCCTGGAGCTCGTGGCAGCGCCGTTCTCAAGGCGGAATCGGTCTTTGTCCTTGACGGCACGGTATGACGGAGGCAGATACCCGTAGGCCTTGTCCACATCTCCGGCCTGGCGGTCTTCAGATATTCCGACGAACGCTTGGTCACGGCGCCTTCCGGTCCCTGGCCGAGGTCGTTGGACACATCACGCCGGGACTGGGCCACAGAACAATCCCACACCACACATCAGCCAGCGCGAAGCAGGCGCTCAACCAAAGAAGTAAATGTCGAGTTTTTCAGGGAAGGTTTTTCTCTCCAAAAAAGAGGGTTGGAGGTTCATGCCCTCGAATGTTCCGAATTCTTCATCGCAAGCCGGCGGAGCGGCCCAACCTCCTCCGATGCCTTTGAAGAGCCACCAGAAGTCACGGACGACGAAGACGGCGATTTCAGAATGGGTTCCAGGCACGCATCTGCCTCACCAGATCTCGCTTGACCTCACGCACGTGATGTCCGTTCGCACCACATCGAGGGTGCTTGATGACGATCATCGGTTTCGGTGCCCCGAGTTGTTGGTGGAACCAAACAGGTTGCCGACCACGGGCAAATCATACAAATAAGGTATCCCCATCCATCCCCCTAACGGCCCTCACTCAATTCTCCTTAATCAGGCCACCCATGACGATGGACTCCCCAGACCGCACAGCCACACGGCTCGGATGCTGCCGCTGCAAGAACGCCGTTGTTGAGTTCACTTCATCCTTGGCTCCCACATCTTTCACGGATTGATTGACTGTCATAGTGACAAGATTCCGGCATTGACAGAAGGGACAACCTGGCAACTTTACCCCTGTGTCCTTGTAGGAAAAATTGTCGATGGTGGTCCCCGAAGTACCAGTCACGGTGGTGCCGGATTTGTAGGGCTGCTGCGTACCGACTGCGATAGCCCGCCGTGATGGTTATCCGCTACCATCAAAGTGGGACGAGGACCACCTTCACTTGGGTCTTGCCCGCCAGAGCAGTCAGCACGGCTTTGATATTGCCCAGGGAGTTTTTTGAGCGTGTAGTTAAAGCCCTTCCAAGGCTCAATCGGCCAATCCTCCTGTGGCAGCGTCCAAGGCTGCAGCACCTGCCGGGCGGGGCCGTCCCCACCTTGACGCCACAACCCCACATTTCCCGCTATAGCTTTATTGCCCACATCGCCGCTAAAGGCCCACTGCAATCCGTCCGCATGTGTCAGTGGAGGTCACTTCCTACCATGCTGGCCTCGATCACACCTGAGGTGGGGCGGCAGATCCAGCTTCTTGAGTGACGCTTCAATGCGCTCGTACTCTGCGGGCGTTGCCCCAGACAGAGAACGGAGTTGTTGAGCTCATCCGCCATGACCCTTACGCGGCCAACTGGCATGACCGAGCCTGTACCTTGGCCGACGCCCGTCTGGTTGCCGAACCCGGATGTCAGCCGGACCCGCACCGCTGACCCGAAAAATTCGAGCCGAAGCCACTATTGCCGAAGCTGCCGCTGCTGCCAAAACCGCTGTTGCCGAAGCTGCCGCTGCTGCCAAAACCGCTGTTGCCGAAGCTGCCGCTGCTGCCAAAACCGCTGTTGCCGAAGCTGCAGCTGCTGCCAACCCGCGAGGCTCCCTATGTTGACGTTCCCAGCCCGGGGGCAACTCCACTTTCGCCGTGCTGTCCAGAGGAGGCGGCCGGCCCCTAGACTTCCTGCAACACGCCCGGCACGGTGTTGGCAATTGCCGTTCTGAACACTGTAGAATTTTCATTGCGGCTGCGATCCGCCCGAGCCGGGCTGGTCAAGCTTGGTCAGCCAGCGCCGCGCTTCGTCGAGATAGCTGCAACGCGGGTGTCACATCACGCTGTTGAGCCGCTCATGATGGGGATGATTCGCAGGGCGCCGAACATCGGGTTTGCCTCGGTCAAACGCCGTCGCAGCACCTGCAGCCCAGCTGCTGCCGCGCGGCGCACGGCGGCGGATCCGGCCGACAAAACGACCAGGCGCTGCGGGCGCCGTGCCCCCGCTCCTCCGCCGTTCATTGACTGAAAGCGCAGGATGACTTCTGGAAGGATGGAACACATACTTGAGGGAAATACGCCACGGACAGCCTTCGAGAAGGTTCACGTCAAATGTACGCACCAGTCCAGCCACCCCCGGCCTGTGCCCGTGAACCGAAAGGACAAGCAGGGTTGCGGATGTTGTCCACACGCAAGATGGCATCACCTGGCACCATGGGCCGCAGAATGGCAGCCATTTCATTGGCGCCTATATATGCAGCGGCAAGATGATGACGCCATAGCCGGCGCAGCGGCGTGGTGGGCGATACTGTCGAACAGCGCGCCTATGCTCTTGAGCGCATCCACCCGACCCACATGGTAGGTGCGCGTGAATAGAGCACCAATGCCCCATGCCCAATTGGCCTGGCAGCGCCATCTCAAGCAAGTGAGCGCCTTGATCGGCTGGAATGTTGTGGCGTGTGCTGAGGTGATCGTTGCCCGAGATGGGCGGATGACATGTATGAAGCACATCGTCGAGGCGAAAGCAAGAATATCGCCCATCATGTGCGAACCCACCTGCCGCCAGCGGGGCGTCCTCGAAATTGAGCTTCACAGGAGAAGAGAACCCGTCACAGGGGGGCAGGTCTTGGCCTCGCCCAGCAGTTTTCCGGTCCTCAAGAATCCGTGGCTGGGGCGACTGCACCGAGGGCATCCGGCTTTGACTGCCCTGCTCCTCCTCAGGGAGAAAACACATAGTCCCTGGCCAGCAGATCGCTGCGGAATGATTGACAAAATTGATTCTGGGGCTGCGCACAGGCCAGCAGCAACTGCACACGGCCAGTGCCAATACGGTTCGGATAGGACGATGTAGGCAAGTTGCATAGCTTTTCTAACTGATTGTGGGGGGTCCTGGCGCCTCTTCAACGCACGATTCCACACCAGGGACGAGCCCTATTCGGGGGAGGAGGTGCCGCCTGCGCAGCCTCTCGGGCGTCAGGCGACGGAGGTTTTGCCCGCAGAAGGCCCCCCTGGTAATGGGCAGCCTTCCACCACGACCACCTCCTGCGGGCACAGTAGGGCTTTCTCAAGGCGCAGCCCTGGTAAGCGACAATTTGCAGCTGCACACCATTGCGCTCAAAGCTCAATCTCTCGACCTTGCACGCGCAGCAGCTTCCATCCGCCCAAGCTTTGCCCCACCATCAAGCGCTGCTCCTTGCCGTCGTACTGCACGATTCCCCCGTGGACGGTGCCATCAAAGAGCCCTGAGACCTTGCCATAGCCATGATTCGGGCTCCGGCGGGGGCTCTTGTTTCTTGGCGGTGCGGCGGCGGCGCGGCTGGGGGGTGGTGGGGTGGTGGGGGGCGCGGCTGAGCGCAAACAGAGGGGCCTCTCCTGCATCTGGAGCAGCAATTGCTATTCCTGCGCGCCTCGGGCGGCAAGGCCTCGACCTGCTTGGGAAGCAGCGCCTGGATATCCACTTTGACAGGCTCGGGCGGTTGCCATTCGCTGATCCTTGATCTGCAGGTTGCGGGGTGAACCAGGCCCAAGCCAAGGCACCTCCGAGCAGTACCTGGGCGGATGTCGTGGCCCAGCCCAGCCAGTTGATCTGCTTCACGATGTCTTGCTCCGGAGAATGCTGAAAGTGAATTGCGCACTCAAGCCGGGGAGCAGACTTGGGGTGGCGTTCTGCAGGCCTGCCTGCAGATTGAACTCGACGTCGTCCAGCCAGACGGTAGCGAGATGTCACGCAAAGACAGAGCGGCCAATTGAATGGCGGGCCACTCACCTTCGATGGACATGATGACGTCAATACGCTCGTAGGGACCCTCTTCCGGATTGGGGCGGACCTGACTGCTCAACGATGGACAAGCCCGAGCGATCCATCGCCGTACCAGCCCTCTGCTGTTGGCATTGCCGGTCTGGGTGTGTCATATTTTCTCGGGAATATGTGATTGGCCTTGACATCAGCAACGCGCTCCAACGCCTGCTGGATCTCAGCCTCCTGCTGCTGCATGCCCAGCAGCCGGGCATAGCGTGGCTCCAGAGTAGCCAGTTGCTCTTAGCCCATGGTGTTTTTTCGTACACCCACAGGCCCACCAGAACAGCGGAAGCAGCAGCAATCCAGCCAACAGGGCCAGGATTGCTCCTTGCCGCCAGGCCAGGCCTAGATTTCATTTTTGTCATGCGCCTTCCTTCGGAGCGTTCTGCCCGTCGGCTCATCCGGCGCTGCTTTGGGCTCTTCCGGCAAGACATTCAAACCAAGGATCGCCGGATCGATCACAGCTTCCAGCGGGTGAAGCTATCCTTGCTGGAGCGCGAGGCACGCGTTACGGGCTGGGCAAGGCGCACCTCACGGAAGCCGGGCTCGCGCGACAGCAAATTCCGACACCTCGGAGGTATTGTAGCTCGGCCCTGACGCTCAATTTCGTGCCTTTGATCTGGCACCCGCGGCACTGCAGTGTCGTCGGCAGCACCCTGGTCAGTGCAGCCATAAACCGCACATGATCGACCTGCTGCTGCTGGCGTGCCAACAGTTCTGAAAACGCTTCCGACTGCCACCAATCCCTGCCGCTTGGCTACTACCTCTGACGTGGACTGGTCAGCTTGCCGAGCTGGTTGACGGCGTCTAGGGCTCGCAACCCAGTTGAATGTTCGGCGTTGACGGCCCAGGCCAAGCGCCCAGTTACCGACGGCACTGAATAGGCCTGCTCCCAGCCAACGCCGCGCCTTGCTTCGTCAGCCAACCTGCGCTTCTCGCCAAAGCAGCGGCGCAGATCGATGCGGTGCAACCGGTACTAATCCAGACTTCAGGCTCTACCCATTGGACAATCGCGCCTGCTGCTCGCGCCAAGTCCTCCCGCCAACCAAATCACGCGAAGTGATCACGACTCCACCTGCTGTGTAGCGGACGAGTCAGCGCCCGTGGCGCACAGCATAAGCCCACAACGTACGGTCTTCCCCAAACGGGCGACATCATCTGCACATCAAGCAACACTGCCCCCTGAAGTGCCTTGGGCGACATGATGGATGTGCAAGGTGCGCAACAGCGCATTGTCGGCATACATAAGAACGGCCGCATACGCAAGTGTCGCCTCTGCTTACCTCGGCCTGCGTGCTCCCATCCCAATACAGGCGATCTGAACGGACCCAGGCAACGCGCCAGGACCCGCGTCGGCACTCAAAATCTGGATCGGGCTGGCCGGCAAGGTGCGGCGAGAGCACGGCGCTGCTCCGAGTATGCCGCAAAGCATCGCGCACCTGGCACCAAAACCAGATCAAGGCCGAACAGCTTTGCTGGTGGTCGTAAGTCAGCACGACATTTTCCCCGCCCCTCATCAAACTTTGTGCCATGTTGAAATTCTTCCTTTCTTGGCAAATGGGACGCTACATGCGCCCCCTCCAGGCCTGGGATGCGAGAGAATGATCCATGGCAGGCGCCCCGGCCGGCCTCCGCCTTCCAGATCCACCTGACGCACGACCAAGGCATCCCCCGCTCCTTCGAAGGGCACCTTGGCAATGAATGAAAACCGGGGCTCCTATACCTTGTTGCGAGGCCATGCCCCCCCCTCTCTCAGCCATATTCCGCAATGGCTCAGGCGCCGCCGCAGGAATTGATAAACCGCCTCGCCCATCGGAATCTGCGACGATGAAGTCGCGGTGCTCGCCAGTATTCCGTAGTCTGCCGGGCACCTGCAGCAGGTCTTCCGGACGTCCCAGGCCGGGCGCAACACGGCCGTGTCCTCCACCCAACCCCAGTCGCGCCTGGAACGATGGCCTGAGCTAAAAAGCATCCGCAGCGCCACCATCAAGACCTGCCGCGCGGGAAAGCAGCAGAGATGAAGGCTGGCTGAGCATCATTGTGTGACCACCGCTCCAGGGAGTGATGGAAACCTCTATTATCCTGTCCCCCAGCGATACGGGCACGACCGTGTACTCCAGCAAAATCCGGGGTTTGAGCACCATGCGTTGCAATAGCTGATAAATAGCGGCCTCCCCTATGGCCCGTCCTTCCGCCATTGCGAGCAACTCCCGCCACGCACCTCACGCCGCACTACACCACCTAGACTATTGGCAAAAATTGCCAACTCCCGCCACTATCCAAGCACCAGAAACAGCGCCATGCCACGCCTCTGCTTGCATACTCAAACGCTTTGTAGCCAACGTATCTCCTAAACGAACCTCCGCCCAGCACGCACCGCCGTAGCTTTCGGGCTTCGAACCCGCCGGAATACGCATGGCATAATAAATTGCAAGGGCCATTGGCGCGCTCCGTCTGCACCTCGATCTGTACGGCAGATGGCAGTTCCTTGTCGTTGTCCTTCTCGGGGCCCCATTGCGGCTGCCAATGTGCCACACCCAGCCGGGCGTTCTGGTAACGCAAGGCAAAAGCAGTGACGCCACGATCAGCACATAAGACGGCTTTGGGCCCAGTCAGGCTCGACATCCTGGCCCTGCCATGGTGCGAAGCGCAGACTGAGCACCAGCGCATCGCCTTCGACAGACAGTTGAAAATGGGTGCGCCCGCCCGCGCCGAAGCGGGCAGGCATGATGCCCAGCCGCGCATCCCCTGGGGCCCGCCCTGGAAGAACAGCTCGCTTTCCCCCTGCTTGCGAATGCCTGCCAGCCGCCTTACACCCGAGCCTGACCCATGACCGAGCGCAGAAAACCAACGGACACGCTCAGATGGTCCATGCGATCAAGCCGTGCATCGATACGCTCCTGCGTCTGCGATACGGTGGACATCACAGAGGCCAAACCCAGGCGTCCGCATGGACAGGAGCACCCTGGCCACTAGAAGCTCGACCAGAGAGTGAAGCCTTCTTGGCGCCCAGCTCCATCGCGTTACCTCACCGGGACAATCTGCACAGGCCCCGCTGATGGGCGCAGCGTTTCATAGAGCCAGCTGCGCCCCTCTGCCGTTAATGGGATGAGAAAAGGCATGCAACGGCACCAGCCCTCTCGGGCAGATCACAACAGGAAAAGGGCACGATAGGACTTGCCCATGCATAGAGCCCATCCTGCCCGGAGGCCTGCACCACTGCGCATCGACCATGGGAAAGGCATCAATCAAAGAGTCTGCCAACAAGGCTGCCCCCTGGGCCTGATCGAGCTTGGCAACGCCACGCGCCGATCCACCTACGCGCGATAAATCATGGCAACCGAGATGCATGATGCAGTCAGCGCCAACCAGCAACTCCAGCAGGGTCATTGCCCGCCCCTGGGCGGGAACCAAGCGCGCCGACGCACTACAGAGCATCTTTGGTGACCTGGGCGGCCAGCCAGTCCACGCGCAGACGAACACCGCCGCCGCTTTGCGCGCGGGCGAGCGAAATGCTACCGCCCGTGGCGCCGCCTTCAGGCAGAAAGACGATGGTTGGATGCAGTCGGGCAGCGCCATTCCGGCTTGCGGTGGTCAATTGCAACTGTCAAGGTGTCCGGCAATTTGGCAGTCGCCGCCCGGCATGCCGTACTGGCGGCTATTGGTATTGACGGCAAAACGCACGGCATGCCCTGCAGCGTAGCGCTGCCGTGCCTGCGCAGCAGGGCCGTGACGTCCTGCAACGTATGCGGTAGGCTACGGCATCCCGCCAAGCTTGCCAATGGCAGGCGGAACGGATGCCGAGATCGCGGCAAGGATGCCGAAGACCACCAGCAACTCGATCAGCGTGAAACCATGGGCGCGCTTCCAAGAACATATTACCGCACGGAGCAGCGGGTGCACTACGGCGTCAGACCAGCAAACTCTTACTGGTGTTGCAAGATATCGGAGGCTCGCCGTCGCCACCGGTGTGCCATCGGAACCAGCGAGAGGATTTCGAGGTCGCCGTTGGCAGGCCAGGGCGGGGTAGGGTAGCGTAAGGGTTGTTCCAGGGATCATTGGGCACGCCGCCCTTGAGGTAGGGGCCTGCCCAGCCGGCAACGCCGGCAGGCTGCTTGACCAGCGCGTCCAGGCCCTGATGCGAGGGGGGGGGGGGTAGCGCCCCACGGCGAGCTGTACAGCTCCAGCGCCTTTTCGATGTCGGCGATCTGAACGCCGGCCGTCTGGTCTTTGCTCCAACCCAACTGGGGTCAGCACCTTGGGGCCGACCAGGCCGGCCAGCAGGTCAGGATGGCCAGCACGACAGCAGTTCGTCAGCGGAAGCCACGCTGCTGGGAGCGGGAGGGACAGTTGCTTTTGCATGCGACATCATCTTCTACATACCTTAAGTCAATTCAGGATTAATCAGACGGCCAGATCGTTTGGACGGAAGGAGTCCGAGCATGATCGACACGATGATGGAGGCGATAAGGATACCGAGGACCAGGATCAGCGCCGGCTCAACATGGTCAGGAGCGTTTGATCGCGTTTTCGAACCCGCGGTTCCAATATGTTGGAAGCCTCCAAGCATCATTGTCGCCCGCGGACGGTTTTTCCTCCGCCGAACCCGCACCAGGTGATGCAGGGCAAGGGGCTCGATTCTCGGTTTTTGGGCGGCCATGGGCCATGCGATGACCTTCCTTGACCATCGGGAACCCTTTTTTTCCAGGCGCTCGCGGATGCGACCGTTGGAGACCGTGGTCCGGTCAATGCGCAGGCGGTCAGCAGCGTGACGCCGTGCCCAGTGCAGCGTGCCAAGCGAGCGGCTGAACGGGTGAGCTGGTACTTTGCGCACCACGGCCACCCAGGCCCGGGCAGCCCAGCAGCCACGATTGCCAGGTCTGGCGGCCCTTGGGGCTCTTGGCCCAAGCGGGCTAAGACCCAGCCCACTGCGCCCAGCACGATGAACACCGGCCCAGCCGAGCTGCGATAACGCATGGCCCAGCCCATCACAATTGCGTGGGAAGGGGCAGCGCGTCACCCATGTCGTTTGAAAAGCTGTTCGAACTGCGGCCACCACGAAGCCCAGCTGGCCACCAGGACAGCACGGCACGCCCAGCAGGATGGCCGGATAATGGGGCCGAGACGACGCCTGTCGCGCAGCCCGCGGCGCGCTGTGCTCGACCAGCCGGTTTTGAGCACGCCCGACATCTGGCCGCTGGCCTCGCCCGATCGCACCATGTTGATATAGAAGTCGCCGACCGTTCATGGTGCTTGCCCAGTGCCTGGCTCAGCGGCATGCCGGCCTTGACGCTGTCTAGCCACGGACTGGAGCATGGCCTGCATCTGCACCTTGTGGCTCATCCTCGACCAGGACCTTGGAGCGCGTTGGTCCATCGACAGGCAGGCCGGCACGCAATCATGGATGTCCAGCTCGGTGGTCATGCCCTGGATTTCGTCCGTCCTTGATGCTGCCTTTTCTGAGCGGCACGGCGCCGCCAGCGGCACGTTGCCCCAGCTGGCGCTTTCCTCGCCTTGATTGGCGACAGGCGGCTCTGCGCCGGTGCCCACCACCACCTCGGCCACGTCCCGCAGCGGAAAAGTGCCCTTGACCATTGAACCGCGGCTGTCCACGGCCTCCGCTGTCATCAGGCATCGCTTTGGTTCCTGGGTCACAGCGCAGCACTTCGTCCAGCGTGGTGGCGCCCGAGGCCACCTTGCGCAGGCCGTCGTCGTAGAGGCTTAGCATGCCGCTCTTGGCCGCCATGGCATGCTGGCGTTGGCCGTCCTGGGCCGTCGATGATGCGCGCGCAGCGGCTCGTCGATGACCATGAGTTCATGGATGCCGGTACGGCCCTTGTAGCCTGCCCCCGGCATGCTCGCAGCCTACGGGCGCGGTAGTGGGCGCGCCTTCGCGCAGAAAACGCTTGATGCCGCTGCCCTCGACGGCGGCCGCCGGCAGCGTGTCGGGCTGCTTGCAGTGCGCGCACAGGTGCGCCCCAATGCGCCCGGGCAGCACGCGTTGACCGAGGGACGTGATCAGGTACTTTCCACGCCCATGTCGCGCATTCGGTGACGGCGCCTGCGGCCAAAACGGCCGTGTACTCCTGGCTGCCGCGGAACTGCGGTGCGCACGCCGTAGTTGCCGACGACCTGGCGGAAGCCGGGGTCGTTCCCTGGCTGCCATTGATGGGCGGCTTCGACTTGCGCACGAAAAAGAAAAATCTCGGGCGGCAGGCCGCTCGGCCCGCGCTATGCCCAGTGGCGGAGGATGTCCCCACACTCTCCGGCCTCACCCGCCCTCTCGGAAAACGTGGGCAAACGTTGGCAAAGGCCTCGGCGTCGGGCCGCACCTCTCGGAGGCCGAGGCCAGGGCTAGCAGATCTTGCCCTTACTCTCCTAATTACCGTATCACGCCCTCCCCTGTTTTTGCTTCCCCCAATCCTGCCTTTCTTTTCCCGAGGGCCTCACGAGTTCACAGGCCTCGGCATCGCCCTGAAGGCGCATGGCGTGAAGCGTGCGCCCGTTGCCCCTGCTCCAGGCACGCCATCACCACGGTGTTGGTGGTCCCCGCAACTCACGGCCCCCGCTTAGCCCTTTCCCTGCTTTCCTTCTTCCCCTTCTCCCGAATTGCTTCCTTCTTGCGAACTCGAACCAGATCCTGGCCACCGTCTTGAACGGCGATTCCTGGGGCACGGGCCCGCACAAGTCAATAGGTCATGTTAGGGGCCGATGTAGCCTGAGATCGCCACGGCGGTCGTACTGCAACCTTCTGGATTGGTGGGGGCTGCGGAAGAAATTGCTCACGGCGCCAGCGGTCCGGCGGTAGCATCGGGCGGGCTTGGCCGCGTGCGCATCTCCAATCACGCCTGCCACGCCCACCCTTTCCTCGGTCTCCTCTTCGCCTTCT
>JAGSMW010000240.1:0-11972 GCA_029286795.1 Byasa hedistus
AAATCCTGCTGCGCGCGACCGCGTGGCCATGCGCTGAACCCCGGCACGCCCTCCCTTTTCTGGAGATCGCTCGCTGGCCGCGCTCACATGTACCTACCTGAATCAACGACGCTGACCCCGCTCTGTCCTGATCGCCGGCAATCGGCCGCGTCAGGGCGTGGACTGCATGATCTGTGCAACGACACAACCAACCACTGTGAAGGGCGTGCACCTACTACCCCTATACGGTGAAGAAGCACCTGCGCGCCGGGAGATTCGCCGCGCAGAAACCCGGCTGCCCTGCATCTACCTGTGGACTCGGGCGGCGCCCCTGCCCAACCAGGCGATGTGTTTCCCCCCGCCGAAAAAGCACTTCGCCGCCTCTTCTTCAACGGCCAACATGGCGCCGAGGGCCTTGCCCAGATATCGCCGTGGTCATGGCTCGTGCACGCCGGCGGCGCCTAGGGTGGCCGGCCATGAGCGACGAGTCCATCATCGTCAAGACCAGGGCACCATCTTCCTGGGCGGCCCGCCGCTGTTGACAGGCCGCCACGGGCGAGTGGTCAGCCCGAGGACCTGGGCGGCGGCGACGTGCACACGCGCCTTCGGGCGTGGCCGACCACCGGGCCCACAACGACCCCCACCGCGCTGGCTGCTGGCGCGCCAGTCCCTGGCCAACCCTCAACCATGCCAAGCACCTTCGGCTGGCGACCTGCCCCCCGAGGCGCCGCTGTTGACGGCGGCGGCTGTACGGCGGCTGTGATATTCCCCGTGGACACGCGCAGCCCTTTGATTTGCGCGAGATCATCGCCCGCCGTGGTTGACGGCAGCCGCTTCGACAGTTCACAGGCCCGCTTCGCGGCGCCACCCTGGTCTTCGGCTTTTTGCGCGCATCGAGGCATGTCAGGTGGGCATCATCGCCAACAACGGCAATCCTTTTCAGCGAATCGGCGGTCAATGGCGCGCACTTCATCGAGCTGTGCTGCCCACGCAAGATCCCCTGGTCTTCCTGCAGAACATCACGGGCTTCATGGTGGGCCGCAAGTCGAGAACGAAGGCATGGCCCGCCATGGCCAAGCTGGTCACGGCCGTGGCCACGGCGGCGTGCCGAGTTCAACCATCACCTCGGCGGCTCCTGTCGGCGGCGGCAACTCCGGCAGGTGGCGGCCGCGCCTTATTCGCCGCGCTTCCTGTGGATTTGCCCAACCGCGCATCTCGGTCTGGGCGGGGCGAGCAGCGGGCCAGGTGCTGCCACGTCAGCGCGACGGCATCGAGGCCAAGGGGGGGGGGGGGGGGCGTCCCAGTGGACGGCCGAGGAGGAATAGGCCGTCAGGCCCCTCCGCCAGCAGTACGATGATCAGGGCCACCCCTATTCGCGACGGCGCGCCTGTGGGACGATGGCGTCATCGACCCTGCCGACACGCGCCGCGTGCTGCGCTTGCCTGGCGGCCACGCCAAAGGCCCCATAGAGACAACGCGCTTCGGCGTGTTCCGCATGTGACGGCGGCCCCTCTTCCTTGCAGCGAGGACTTCAATGAAACCACCGCACTGACCCTCGATTCCAGGGCCCCCTGTCCCCATCAGCTGACCTCAGCCCGAAGTGCGCAATGCCTTCAGCGACGAGGTCATCGTCCGACATCACCCAGGCCTCCACTCCGTGGGCAAGCTCACGACGGTGCGCGCCGTGGTGCTGGCCGCCGAGGGGCCGGCCTTCTGCGCAGGGCGCCAACCTCAACGGGATGGCGCCGCAGCCGACTACTCGCGCGACGAGAACCGCGGGGGGACGCCGGCCTGCTGGCCGAAATGCTGCGCGTGATCTACGAATGCCCCGCATCCCCACCATCTCGGCCGCGTGCAGGGCGATGTCTATGGCTGGCGGCATGGGCCTGGTCCGCTGCCTGCGACATGGCCGTGGCCGCCGAGGGCGCGGGCTTTTGCCTGTTCCGAGGTGAAGATCGGCCTGATCCCCGCCAACATCAAGCCCCTACCGGATTCGCCGCCATGGCGCAGCGCGCGCCGCCCACCGCTACTTCCTGACCGGTGAGCGTTTCGACGCGGCCGAGGGCGGCTGCGCATCGGCTTCGTGCACCGCGTGTGGCGGCAGACGAGCTTGGACAACGCCGTGGACGGCTTGCTCAAGCACCTGGTCAAATGCTGCCGGTCCCCCGCCGCCGCCCCGCCTGCAACGCCTGGTGATCGAGTGGCCGAGCGCGAGATCACGAGCAGCTGATCGCCGCCACCGTCGAAGGCATCGCCGCCATCCGCGCCAGCGCCGAGGCAAGGAGGGCGTGCAGGCCTTCCTGCAAAAGCGCAAGCCTTCCTGGCTGGCCGACACGCGCGGGCTGCCCATTCATCGCGCCACACCGAGCAACCCGAGCCAACGCCGAGCCAACGCCGATGCCAACGCCGAGCCAACACTCAGGAGCACCCTGACCGCTCCCTCGTTCCATTGGCTGCAGTCCGTGGGCCTGTACCCGGGCCCGGCCGTTGCACCACACGGTCAAGCGATGCGGCTGGCGAAGTTGCCGAGCGCGTGGGGCCAAGGCCACCAGCGCATGACCTGCCGGCCTGCTGCGCTTGGCCGCCGCACTGGGCTGGGCCACGGCTTAGGCTCTACGCCGTGGTCTTCGTGACCCGGGCGGCTGGGGGCGCTGGGCTGGGTGCGCTGCCGGGCGGGCTTGCATGTGCTGGAGCATCCGGCCCTGCTGTTCGCCAGCGGCGCGCTGCTGTTCGTGGAGTTCTTCGCCGACAAGATCCCGGCGTGGACTCGGTCTGGGACCTGCTGCAAAGCGTGATCCGCATTCCCGGCCGGGCGCGCGCTGGCGGCCGGCGTCTTCGGCGCGACAAAGCGGACACCATGGCCAACCATGCGGGCCTGATGGGGCGCTCTCTGTCCCTGTCCCGCCAGGTGGCCCAAGAGCACGGCGCTCGCGGCCATCAACACCTCGCCCGAGCCGTTTTCCACACGTGGGCGCGAGCCTGTGGAGGACGGTGCCTCGGTGGGCGCGATCTGGCTGGCGGCCATTTTTCACGCATCCGCTGCCTTCGCCTCCAGTCTGCGTGGTCGTGGTCATCGCCTGTGGCTGCTGACGCTGGGCGCTGTGGCGCTTTTTCTCAAGGCGTGGTGCAGCGCCTGCGCGCGCTGTTGGGCGGGTCTCCCGCGATGACTCAAACCATGCCGCCGGTCGCCGCATGACCGGGCTGCAGAGAAACACTGGAGATAACGCATGTCACAGAAGATCTATCGCCAACCGCGTGAAATCGCCTTCCCGCGTCGCGGCTTCCGCCCGCCGCATGGGCGTGCGCACCGTGGCCGTGTACCGGACTCGATGCCCGCCCAAGCAATGTGCAGGCCCTGCTACGAGGCCGTGCACTCGGGTCAGGCGCGCCCAAGGACAGCTATCTGGCGCTGGGGGCGCATCCTTGAGCCGCCAAGGCAGCGGGCGCCCATTCCATCCACCCCGCTACGGCTTTCTCAGCGAGAACGAGGAATTCGCCAGGCCTGCGCCGATGCCGGCCTGGTCTTCATCGGCCCCGCCGCCCTCGGCCATCCGCGCCATGGCCTGAAGGCGTCCTCCATCGCTCATGGAAAAGGCGGCGTGCCCCTGGTGCACGGCTAACCCACGGGGCCGACCAGGACGCCCAGCTGCTGCAGCGCGAGGCCGCCCGCATCGGCTTACCCGTGCTGATCCAAGCCAGCTCGGGCGGCCGGCGGCAAGGCATGCGCCTTGGTCGAGCGCATGCGATGACTTTGCCGCCGCCCTGGCCAGCTGCCAGCGCTGAGGCCATCAACAGCTTCGCGACGACGCCGTGCTGGTCCGAGAAATACTGCTTGCGCCTCGCCATATCGCGATCCAGGTCTTTGGCGACACCCAGGGGCAACTGCGTCTACCTGTTCGAGCGCGACTGCTCGGTGCAGCGCCGCCACCAGAGGGCTGGGAAGGATTCCCCCGCGCCCGGCATGACGCCTGCGCTGCACCAGAAGATTGGGGGGGCCGCCGTGGCCGCCGCCCAGGCCGTGAACTACGTGGCGCGGGTCACGGTGGAATTCATCGTCGAGCAGGCCCGGCGGCTACGACCAGCCCGATGCCATGAAAGTTCTACTTCATGGAGAGGAACAGACCCGCCTGCAGGTCGAGCACCCGGTGACCGAAGCCATCCAATCGGCGAGGACCTGGGTGACTGGCAAGCTGCGCGGTGGCAGCGGCCTGCCCCTGCCCAAGCGCCAGGACGAGCTGCGCATCACCGGCCACGCCATCGGGCGCGCATCTGCGCAGAGAACCCCGACAACGGCTTCCTGCCCGCCACCGCCCCTGCACGTCCTACCCGCAAGCCCGACTGCGCCAGCTTCCATGTCGGCGACGTGCGCGTGGACGACGGCGTGCGCGAGGGCGATGCATCAGCCCCTTCTAACGACGCCATTGATCGCCAAGCTCATCGTGCATGGCGACACGCGCGAATCAGGCGCTGGCGCGGCTTGATGCCGCCCTGGCCGAGACACGCATCGTGGGCCTGGCCACCATGTGTCAGTTTCCCTGCGCCTGGTCATCGCCCGCGAATGCCTTTGCAACCGCCAAGCAGGACACGGCGCTGATCGAGCGCGAGAAGCAGCATCTGTTCCCCCAGCCAGCGCCTGCGCGGCCCAGGCCGTGGCCGCGCCGTGGCCCAGGTGCTGCAGGCAAGAGCGGTCCCAGGAAACCGCCGGGACCCCTTCAGCCGCCGCGACGGCTGCGCTCGCACGGCTTGGCCGAGCGGCGCTGACTTCCGCCATGGGCGAGGCGCCGTGCCCGCGCGCCTGCGCTACCTGCATGACGGCGCGCTGTCAACTGGCCGGGGCGAGGGCGAGTCCCTCGCCGAGGGCCTGCTGTCCTGGCAACAGGCCGGGGACGGCGCCTTCGACGTGCAGTTCGCGGCCAGCGCCTGCGCGCCCAGTCCATGTGCTGGCGAGCAATGGCCATGTGTTCGCTCCCCAGGGCGCAGCCGTGCTGGGCCTGGCCGATCCGCTGGCCCTGCGGGCGGAGGTGCAGTCCGAAGGCGGCCGCTGACGGCTCCCATGCCGGGCAGGTGGTCTCCTTTGCCGTCAGGCCGGCGACAACTTGTCAGCCAGGGCCAGCCTCTGGCCGTGATGAGGCCATGAAGATGGAGCACACCATCGCCGCGCCCGGCGACGGCGTGGTGGCCGAGCTGCTGTACGCGCCCGGCGACCAGGTGACCGAAGGCTCCGAGCTGCTGCGCCTGGAAAGCTGAGCCCTCATGCAAGACAGTTTTGCGCAAAAGTCGCGCGTGGGCGTCGCCAGGCCGTTAGGCTTGGCTCCCTATGCGAGTGACTTTCTGCCTGCGAACCCAGGCCCGACGCTGCTGCAAGGACTGCGCGCGGCCCTGCCGGGCGCCGAGGTGGACATCTGGTCGCCGGGCGCGCGCGCCGACTACGCCCTGGGTCTGGGCGCCACCCCAGCGCTTCATCGACGAGCAGCCGGGCCTCAAGCCGTGGTCAACATCGCCGGTGTCGATGCGCTGCTTGCCGCCTGGCGCCTGCCGCCGACCTTCCCGTCTACCGCCTGGAGGACGCCGGCATGGCCGTGCAGATGGCCGAATACGTCGTCCAGGCCGTGATCCGCTTCTTCCGGGGCCTGGACGGCTACGAGGCCGACATGGCCGCCGGCCTGTGGCAGCACCGGCCCAATCCTCGCGCGTGGACTTCCCCGTGGGCGTCATGGGGCTGGGCCGCATGGGCGAGCGCGTGGCGCGCGCGCTGACGTGTTCGTTTCCCCGTCACGGCTGGAGCCGTACCCTCAGGCCATCGATGGCGTGCGTGGCTTCTCTGCCGGTCTGCGGCCGCAGGACTTCACGCCTTTCTGCGCGCCCCCGCATCCCTCCTCGTTCCAACCTGCTGCCGCTGACACCCGAGACCGAACAGCATCATCCGACGCGCGCAGCTGGCCCTGCTGCCGCCCGGCGCCTATGTCATCAACGTGGGCCGCGGCGGCATGTGGCGACGGGACCTCGTCGCCGCCATCGACGGGGGCCCTGTGTCCGCGCGTTGCTCGATGTGTTTCCGCACCGAGCCGCTGCCCGACGGCCATGTCTTCTGGCGACATCCGCGCATCACGCTCAACGCGCCCCACACCTCAGCCCGCACCCTGGCGCGCGACAGCGTGGGCAGATCGTGGGCAAGGCGCGGCGCTGAGCCGGGGCGAGGCCGTGAGCGGCCGCGTGGACCTGCAGCGCGCTACTGACGGGCGCGCTTCAGTCCAGCGTCACGCCGGTGCTGCGCACCAGCGCGCCCAGGCGCTGGGAGTCGCTCCTGATCAAGGCACCGAATTCGGCGGCCGTGCCGCCCACGGCCGGCGTGCCTATGGCCTCCCAGCGCCGTGCGAAAGGCCGGGTCCTTGAAGATGGCGTTGACCGTGGGCATTGAGTTTGTCGATGGCGGAGGGCGGCGTGCCCGCGCGCACGGCAATGCCATGCCAGCCCCCGTGATCTGGTATCCGGGCACGCCGGCCTGGGCCATGGTGGGGGCATACGTCGGGCATCACCTTGGTGCGGCTCGGCCGAGGTGACGGCCAGCGGGATCAGGCGCCGCCCTGGATGTGCCTGCAGCGAGCTCCCACGATGTCCGAACATCCGCCCACCTGGCCGCCGATCAGGTCGTTGAGTGCCGGTCCCGCACCCCGGTAGGGGACATTGCCCAGCTTGACTTGCTCCATGGAGTGAACGGCTCCCCGCCAGGTGCTGGTGCGTGCCGTTGCCTGCCGAGGCACCAACCAGCCCCGCTTTTCAGTGTCTTGCCCGTTTTGGCCAGGGCCAGCAGCTCGCCACGGTTCTTGACAGCCCACGAGGGATGGACCTCCAGCACCAGCGGGAAGGCCGCAGCTGCACCACGGGCCTCCAGGTCCCTTGAGCGGGTTGAAAGGGCATGCTCTTGTACATTACAGCGAGGAAATTCACGCATGGGGCCGCTGGCGGCCAGCAGCAGGGTGAGGCCGTCGGCCGGTGCCTGGCGGGCCACCTCGGCGCCTGCCGCAGGCAGGTTTGCCGCACGCGCCGCTCTTGTTCTCACACGATGACGGTCACGCCACAGGCGCTGCTGCGCTCGGGCTTGCAGCAATGCGTGCCATCAGGTCGGTGGGGCCGCCGGGCGGATCGGGACGACGAGCGGAGGGTCCTTTTGCTGGGGAACGGCCGGCGACGGGGTCTGGGCCGATGCCTGGCCCGCCAGGCCCAGGGCCATGAAGGCCAGGGAGCACCGTGAATGCGGTGCTGCCTTGATTTTTGGCGTGGGCCGCGTCACGGCCGCTGCCGTGGGTGGGCATGTTGCATGGTTGTGTCCTCCTGCTGTGTTTGAATGGAAGGCCCTCTTGTGCGGCTCATGGGCCTATCGGCTTAACGCTTATCGGCCTGTAAGGCGCCTGGTGCTCAGCCCGGTGTGAAGCGCTGGCGTATTCATCGGCCGTGGCCAGGGAGTCGGCCCAGCGCCTGGCGGACACCACGGCGGGCGGACCAGGGCGGCGTTGTCGGGCCGGTGGTGGCCGTCCCGCGTCACAGGTTTTTCTGAAGCCCACGCGCGCATGGCCGCCAAACGCGCGGCGCCGCGATGCAGGTGTTTCCGTGGCGCCGAAGGCGCACACGGCCCAGGGCTCGCCGCCGTCATATCCGCCCAAGAAAGGGCAGCGTCCTTGCTGCCGCGAGGTCGGCCCGCGCTTGTGCGCCAGCACGAAAGCAGGAACCAGGGCGCCTCGGGCAACCACCCTGGGCGCGCAGCGCCTGCCAGCGGCGCATGTCTGCCACGTCGTGAGGATGACCCTGCACCATGACCTGGTCGCGCACCAGGCCCGTGAAAAAGTGCGCCTCCCGCCGCCGATCTCGGGCTGGTCGATCTCGCGCAGGCCGATGGAGCCGCCTCGGGCCGCAGCGCTGTCACCATGGCGAGCTGCTCGGCGCGCGGTAGACGCCTCGGCTGCCTCGCTGGTATCTGCACCACCATGTCCGTGCCCACGGCCTCGCGCACACTTACGCGCCAGGCTTCGCGGTAGCGTCACATCCATGCTGGGCGTCCCCTGGGCGTCCCGGTGTGCATGTGGATCAATGGCCGCGCCGGCCATCCCAGGCAGGCGCGTGCCGTGGCCGGCCAGCGCCTGCGGTGTGATCGGCAGGGCGGTGGTCGGCCTGCTGCTTGTAGCGCCGTGGGGGCCCACGGTGACGATCAGCGGGTCGCTCCACTGCGAGTGGTTGACGTGGGCGCTGTGGACGACGCGTTGACGTTGTGACCGGCGTGCTCATGGCCGTGGTCCGTCCTGCTCCGGCACCGGCGTTTCGCGGGCATCAGGGCAGGCCCTGGCGCAGAGCGCGTCGTAGCGGGAACGCTCGGCCAGGCGGCGGTCCTCGGAGCCAGTCGAAGATGCCCTTGCGTCCTTCATGCAATTCGCCAGATCGCCGCGCGCCACCGATCGCGCAGTGACCCTGGGCCGGCACATCGGTGGTTGGAACATGCTTGGGGTACATGGTGGGCGGCGGGCCGCGGCAGTTGCACCTCGATGCCGCATGTCGCGCTGCAGCACGGGGGCCGGCTGCAGGAAGCGGAAGCCAAGCCGAACGCGCCGGCGGATCCACGTCCTCGGCGAGGCAAATGCCCTCAGTCTATGAGGGCGCAGGCCTCGCGCGACAGCGCGTGCTGGCTGCGGTTGGCCAGAAAGCCGGGCTTGTCTTCTTCACTCAGCACCGCACGCTGCCGCAGCGCGCATGAAGCCGTGCATCCACTGGCCCAGGCCGGGTCGCTGCGTTCTCCGCAGCACCACCTCCACCAGTGGCCCAGGTGGCGGGCATGAAAATTGCAGCCCAGCATGCGCTGGCGCCGTGGCAGGCCGCTGGCGATGGCGCTGATGGGAAATCCCACGACTGTTGCTGGCCATCCCGGCGTCGGCGGCGCTGCGCCTCAAGTTCGGTCGAACAAGCGCCTGCTTGGCATCCCACCGTTTCGGTGATGCATTCCAATTCCCCCCACCAGGGCCACGCCGTCCCAGGCCACATCCTCCAGCGCCGCGCAGACCGAGACCTGACGCGCACCGGCAAGCCGGCCGTGGCCAGCTCGATGGCATGTGTCTGCAGCAGCAGCAGCTCGCTCCGTGCCGCGCCGGGGTCGACCACGGTCACGGGCGCCGGCCCCGGGCCAGGACCACGGCCACATCGGCGGCACCCATGTGCCTCCCCCGACGAACCCCGTGCGCGCTTGCGCGGGCGAACGCTGTGCATGCTGTCTCCTGCTGATTTCATGGATTTGAGGCGCAGTCTAGGCAGCCTTCTTGAACGGTAAGACGCATTTTTTCGATAAACTGATCGGCCATGAAAGATCAATTGGTCGGGGCCCGCGAGGTCGATGTCTTTCTGGCGCTGCCGATTCGCTGAGCTTTCTGGCGCACGGCGCTGCAGATGCACCTGTCGCAGTCGGGGTCCGTCTCGGGCCGCTGGCGCGGCTGGAAGAGATGCTGGGCGCGCGCCTGTTCGAGCGCACACGCGCCGCCGTGGAACGGACACAGGCCGGCGAGGTCTTCGCGAGCAGGCGCGCATTCCTGCCCACCATATGGACGATACCGTAGCTGCCGCGTGCAGGATGTGGCCCAGTGCGTTGGGCCGGCGGCGCTGGCGGCCCTGCTTCCGCTGGCCGCAGGCCTGCTGCCCCTCGCGTGCTGGCGCGCTCGCGGGCCGAGCATCCGGGCGGCACCTGGAGCTGTTCGACATGCCTGTGCCGGGCCTGCCTTTACATGGTGCGGCCGCGGGGCCGCGTGGACTTTGCGCCTCACGGCGGCAACCCCGCCTATGCCGACCCTGGACTCCTGCCCCCTGGCCTCCGACGCTTTCGTGCTGCTGCTGGGCCGCGCCATGCCTGGCGCGCGGGTCGCGCGATCTGGGGCTGGCGACGTGCCCATCTGCCCCCATCTCCATGCCGGCCGGCATCCAGCGTGCGGACACAGGTACGCCGACAGGCCCTGCTGGCCCACGCATACTCTTTGCGCCCCAGTACGACGGCTGGAGCACATGGCCCCAGCGCGGGCCATGGTGGCTGCCGATCTGGGCGTGAGCGCGCTGCCCCTGCTGGCCGCGCAGGTGGTTGCAGCCGGCCGAAGTGGTGGCGCGCCCGCCTGGCAACGGCCGGTTCTGCGTGCCGCCCCATCGCCTGGTGCGCCTGAGCGGCGCCGCCTGTCGCCGGCTGCCGCGCGCATGGTGGAGATGCGGCGCGAGGAATGGCGGCCCTGCCGTGCTTAAAAGGGGGCGCTGTCAGCCGTTGTGCTGGCCCGGCAGCTATGGGTGGTGCCCGGGCCTGCAAGCCTGGACAATCGGGGCCGTACCGGCCTCCCGGTGAGACCGCCCATGAGCATTCCTTCCCCGCGTCAACTCGTGATGTAGGCCCCCCCGCGACGGCCTGCAGAATGAAAAACCCACCCCGTCCCGCCGCCGTCAGATCGAGCTGGTGCAACGCCTGCAAAGCCGGCCCTCAAGAAATGAGGTCACCAGCTACGTTAGCCCATGGGTGGCCGCAGATGGCCGAACAACTCCGAAGTCATGGCCGCATCGTCTATCCGCCGCCCCGGCGTGGCTCTACAGCGTGCTCACGCCCACCATGAAGGGCCCTGGAGGTGCCGCGCTGTCGGCGCCGCGCGAACTGTGGCCACGACGAGATCGTGGTCTTCGGCGGCAAGCCAGCGAGGCCTTCAGCATAAGAACATCAACTGCTCCATTGCCGAAGCATCGAGCGCTTCGCTCCCGTGGCCGAGCTGCCGCGCCCAGGGCATCACGTGCGGCGGCGCCATGAGCTGCAACCGGTGGCTGCCCCTACGAAGGCGAATCGCCCGCCCCCGGCGCGTGGCCTCCTGCCGGCCTCATGAAGGGCCTCGGCGTGCAGCATGTGGGCGTGGCCGACACCATCGGCTTGGGTACGCTCCTCAAGGTGCGCAAGGCTATCGAGCACGCTGCATCACTTCCGCCATCGACGATGTCTCGGGCCACTTCCACGACACCTAACGGCCAGCCGTGTCCAACACCTGGGCCGCGCTGTCGCTGCGTGTGGCAGTTTCGACACCTCGGTGGCAGGACTGGGCGGCTGCCCCACTCCAAGGGCGGCCACGGGCAATGTGGCCACGGAGGAACGTGGTCTCATGCTGCAGGGCATGGCATCGAGACCGGCATCGACCGGGACAGCTGATTGACGCCGGCCAGTTCGATCAGCGGCACCGCCCGTTGCCCTGCAGGCCTGCGGCCACGCTGTCGATGGCCATGATCTGGGGGCACGCCCACACCGGCGACGATGCGTCGTGGGAGCAGATGGGAGCCAGGGCCGATGCCGAACTGACGGCGTCGGCGCGCCTCGGCCAGGCCAGCCGCAGCGGCGCCGGTGGCTGATGTTGCCGCCGATGACATCGACCTTGCGGGTTTAGTTTCTGGCTTGACCCAGCGCACGCGTGTCGTGCACGCCCTTGCTGTGGCGTGGGCGTGTGCACACAATGTGCATCGACGCCGGTCGCCTTGAACAGCAGTCCACGCGCTGCTCGGTGCCCTCGCCACCACGCCACGGCGGGCGCGCCACGAGCAGGCGGCATGCCGCTGCTGTCACGCGCTGCATTGGGGAAGGTGGTCTGGTGATGTCCTGACGGTGATCAGGCCCTTGAGGTCAGGCGTGTTCACGACCAGGGATGCCGCTCGAGCTGTGTTGTGAGCAGGGCCTGGCTTTCCACGGGCCGTGGAGTGGTGCCGTCCTTCTCGGTTGACGGTGATCAGGCGCTCGCGCGGAGCATGATCTGCTGACATTGACGTCGCCGTGCGTGGTCCGAAGCGCAAGGTCGCGGCTGCGTGAGACGAGGTTGGCCGGACCACCTTGCCGCCGTCGCACACGGGAAAGCCGGAGATGGGCCGAGGTTATCGGACAGCCTGCAGCACTGACAGACGGTGTGCTCGGGGGTGATGACCACGGGTCGGTCGTGCACCCGCCGATTCGTGGCGCT
>JAGSMW010000241.1:0-19985 GCA_029286795.1 Byasa hedistus
CGCCCGTTGCCCTGCAGGCCTGCGGCCACGCTGTCGATGGCCATGATCTGGGGGCACGCCCACACCGGCGACGATGCGTCGTGGGAGCAGATGGGAGCCAGGGCCGATGCCGAACTGACGGCGTCGGCGCGCCTCGGCCAGGCCAGCCGCAGCGGCGCCGGTGGCTGATGTTGCCGCCGATGACATCGACCTTGCGGGTTTAGTTTCTGGCTTGACCCAGCGCACGCGTGTCGTGCACGCCCTTGCTGTGGCGTGGGCGTGTGCACACAATGTGCATCGACGCCGGTCGCCTTGAACAGCAGTCCACGCGCTGCTCGGTGCCCTCGCCACCACGCCACGGCGGGCGCGCCACGAGCAGGCGGCATGCCGCTGCTGTCACGCGCTGCATTGGGGAAGGTGGTCTGGTGATGTCCTGACGGTGATCAGGCCCTTGAGGTCAGGCGTGTTCACGACCAGGGATGCCGCTCGAGCTGTGTTGTGAGCAGGGCCTGGCTTTCCACGGGCCGTGGAGTGGTGCCGTCCTTCTCGGTTGACGGTGATCAGGCGCTCGCGCGGAGCATGATCTGCTGACATTGACGTCGCCGTGCGTGGTCCGAAGCGCAAGGTCGCGGCTGCGTGAGACGAGGTTGGCCGGACCACCTTGCCGCCGTCGCACACGGGAAAGCCGGAGATGGGCCGAGGTTATCGGACAGCCTGCAGCACTGACAGACGGTGTGCTCGGGGGTGATGACCACGGGTCGGTCGTGCACCCGCCGATTCGTGGCGCTTGACCTGGAACTTGGCACGCCTCCTGTTGCTCTGCCGTAATGTATTGTGGATGACGCGATACCGCTCTTGCGCGATGGCAAGGCCGAGGACGCGCTTCGCGTCACGGTGTCCATGGCGGCGGACACAAGGCGGCGGATGTTCAGGCGAGGGAGATGTTGCGCGAAAAAGCGCGCTTGAGCGATGGTGTCTTGGGCGGACTGGGAGAAAGCGGGGACCAGTGAGGACGTCGTCGAAGGTCAGGGATTTTTACGAGAAGGCGCAGGTGAGATCTCCAAAAGAAGGATTTACCCGTGCGCCGGATCTACAAGGTATGCTGAGGCCATGTTCCCGCTATCGCTTGCCCCGCCATCATTTCCTGCTATGGCTACCTGCAAACGGCCCGATACTACCAATCACCATGAATGCCACCAAGCTTTGTTTTTGCTAGCAGCGCGTGCGCCTGTTAGCGATCGCAGCCGCCCAGCTGGCAATGGGTCACGACACAGGGCCGCAAGGTCCTTCAGCGACCAACCGCGCGCCACCCTGACCATTCGGTCCAAGAACATCCTGCGCCTGGCATGGCGGCAGCGCGCCCCGCTCCAGCAGCGGCGGCCATCAGTCGCACGGCCGCCACCGGGGGGGGATTGCAGCAGCCCAGCCGTGCAGATGCAACGGCACAGACAGCGCTGCCGCGCCGACCAAAGGACGCCAAGCCCGCAGGCACGACCAAGGCCCTGGCAAGAGCAAAAGCGCAAAGAAACATTGCCGAGGCCCAGGAGGCCCGCCGAAGGCCAAGGCAGAAAAGGAATCGCATTGCAAGGATCGCCAGGATAAGATCTCTGCTCGGGCAAAAACGGCCAAGACGGCTACTGCTCATCGGGGCGGCATGCTGGCACACACCAATGCCCAGGGTAGACGCGCTTCATGGACGAAAGCCACCCGCGCAACAGCGAACTCAAGGTCGCGCAGACGCACCACCATGCGCCTAGGACTGCGGGCGGTGCGCTGAGCGCCTCCCTCCGTCAGTAACGGCCTTGGCCCCCGGGCCTTTGGCGCTGGACGGCCAGTGGCGCGGCTCCCTGGCGCGCAAGCGCTCGCGAGCGAGAACACTCTGCTGGTGTCAACGTGTCAAGGGCGGTACATGCTCCACACGATCGCCGTCGCGGCAAGCCTTGCGTCAATGGTGCGCTTTGCGTGCCCCAAAGGCCAGCGGGCCCATCCTGTTGCAAAGCACAGCGCCTGCCCAGCCACCAGCTCGGCCTCGACCGCTCGGCAATCTGATGGCACCGGCCGACAATTTGCAGGGTTCAAGCTCAACGGACTTCACCGGCAACGGGGCTGCATGCCAGCGTGGATGCAACAGAACGGGCCACGGGGTTCAGCCATAGACCTGATCGGCTGCGCTTGACGAAGGCATCGACCATGGAGCCCGCGATGCGGTTCGAAACCGATCGGCCGACCCGGCGGCTCAGGCGCCATGTTGTCAAAAAGCAAAGTCCAGCTGCAGCTCCCGCGGCAGGCACGCTCGCGAGCCGCGCCACGGGCGAGGAACAATGTCCAGTTGCCTCCAGCCAGCGATGAACGCCCCTGGATCAGGCGGATGTGACGGCGCCCGCCATCGCCTCCCCCTCCCCACCCCCCCCCCCCCCCCTCGAGCCGCGCGTGTGCGTTTGTTGCGCGTGACGAAGGGACTTGCGCATGCCGCCGATGCAATGCCCACCTCGGACGTCATGCCCTGCTCGTCCTGCCCAGCACCCTGGCCTGGTCGCACCAAGGGAGGGAAGTCGGCCCATAGTGGGGCACGTCCGTCACCCAGGCGCAAAACATTCTTGGGGGCCCCTGGTACCAGATCAGGACGGATGTTGACTTTTTCATGAATGGGGCGGGCTGCACGGCATGCAAAACACCGGCTGCGCGGTCATGGGCATACGGCTGTCACAATGACGGCAAGGCGAAAACTAAACCCGCACGGAGCGAGCACGGCAATCAGTATTGTATGGAGAGCTTAATCTCCAGGTTTTCGCCGCATCTATTACTCCATGGCCAGAAACTGAACACAGTCGCGCATCGCCGACAACAAAAAGCTGTGCGTTCACCTACTCTTCGAGGAACGCTTCGAGGCTGGATCGTGCTGCACGGCTGGGAATGACAGGCGCTGCGCAGCCGGCAATGGTGCAGAGGTGACGACGGCTACGTCATCATCAAGGGACGGCGACTGTTTATATGCTCGGCTGGCCAGATCAAAACCCGCTCAAGCCCGGCCTCCCCACGTCAACCCCGGGACGCGGCGCGCATCAAGAAGCTGCCCCTGCCAAGAAGGACGACATCCTGCGCCTGATCGGCAATGTTGAGCAAAGGGCTTCCGCTGGTGCCACATACAACCTTCACGTGGAAGAAACGGGCTTCGTTCACGATGCGAATTCGCCCTTGCCAAAGGGGCAAGGCCAGCACGAAAAGCGCGACCGTGATCAAGGACCGCGTAAGGAAGCGCGAGTCGAGGCGACATGAAGAGCTTCAACCGTTGACGGCCATCCGCAAGGCTTTTTTTGCACTGCTGCGGATATAAACCGGCATGGCCCAGTGTTCATTGCCAGTGTTCGGCCGCAATTTTCGCGCGCCGGCAAGCACCGGCGACAGCGATTGAAGAAGCTCACGTGTGCATGAAAATTCGGTACCTGTGCCTCACACGGGGCAGTCCCTGACATTGCCCTGGGGGCGGCGGCATTCCGCGCCTGTGCGGCCCAAAGCTCTCTGGCCAGACCCCGCCCCAGCGCGGTCAACAGTGAACCAAAAAGGCAGCTGGTCACGGCCGCCAACGGATGACGCTCTACACATTCGACAAGGGGACACGGCCGGCAGCGCACGTCCGTCGCCCAAGGCCCCCTGCGCGACAGTACTGGCCCGCGCTGATGGGCACAGGCGCACGCACGGCGGCAACTACAGCGTGAATCCTAGCGGGCCGTACGATGCAGCAGCCACGAATCGCCCTACAAGGGCAAGCCGCTTTACTACTGGGTGATGGTACGGCAGGCCGGTGACACCACGGGCACGGCTGTCATGGGCGTCTGGAATATACCGCAAGCCCCTGATTCCGCGCAATCCGCCTTCGGATCCCTGCCCCTGACGCAGCCAGATCCTGGTAGACACATGCCCGGCCTGCGCCGCTTTATGCGCGGCCTGCTGGCAGGCGAGCCTGGGCCGCCGACGACCTGGTGCAGGACAACAACTGTAGCTTTCCTGCCGCAAGGGCTGCTGTGGCGCCCCCGAAGGCGATCTGCTCGCCTGCTGTTTCAACGCGGATGCACAACCTCTACCTGAACCTTTCGAGCGCTCTGCTGCCGGCGCGCGGTCTAGTGGCTGGACTGACAGCCTGTCCGAGACCCTGGCCGCACCCGAGGTACAGCAGCGATGCGGCCCTGGCCCTGGAGCGCTGCCTGCAGCGCCTGCCCGCCGAGCAAGCTTGCCCGTGCTGCTGTCTGGTCAGCGTGAGGACAATGAGCTACGCCGACACGGCCGGCTTGGCTGCCAGCTGGCCCCCCTGGGCACCGTGATGTCCGCGCCTGTCGCTCTCCGGTCACGGCTGGCGCGAATTCATTGGAGCCCCATCGAACCACCTCGTCCCACCTCTGCACGCCTTCACAGTACGCAAATCCGTCTGCCACGGAGGCCGCACACCCCCAAGCCCACCCCCCCGCTGCGGCCGGCCTCAAATGACATGCCGCCATGACCTTCATCCCCCCACCCTCTTTCATCTTCCTCGCCCTTGCCCCCGCCCATTTCCGACGAGCAAGTTGCAGGCACCGCCCTGGTATGGCCGCCTGCCGCGCCGCAGGCGGCGGCGCTGCCGCCCACGGACGAAGACAGTGCGTCGCGCGTGAGCAATGGCAACAGCCAGCGCCAGTTGCTGCGCGCCCTGCAATGCCACCGCGGGATGAACCGGCATTCCCGACGAAATGCGCGCCGCCGCCGAACAGTTCACAGGGCCTGCACCCGCGCCAGCAGCAGTGGTGGCGCTGGGTGGCATGGCCCGCGGCTGAATGCTGGCCTTCGGCCTGGGCTGGCTGGGGTGCTGGCAGCAGGCTGTGCCCGCCGCCGCGCCATCAACTAGGCGGCCACGCCTGGCTGCCGCCACCCCCCGGCCCGCTTGCGCCCACAGGCGGCGTCGCACACTCGTCTACCAGCCCGAGCCACGCCACCCGGTCGAGGTGAGCCGCTCAGCAGGCCCATCTGCTGCGTGTGCGTCCAAGCGCCTGGGCCGTCGTCTGAAGCTGCCGTCACTCACAGGACCTGGGCTATGGCTGGTGGCGGGGGGGGGGCCGATTGCTGCCCGGCGACACGTCGCACGCGCCCATTTCCTGTACCAGACGCGGCCGCGAGCGCATCACGCTCTACCTGGGCGCGCTGGAGGACCGCCACGCGCGGGCGAGACCCCTTTCATCAGCAGCGACGGCCCATTGCCCAGCTTCTACTGGGTGGACATGCTTTTGGCTCATGCGCTGAGACGGGCGCCCTGCCGCGCAAACCTGCTGCTGCAGCTGGCCACGGCCCGTGCACCACCGCTTTGAACCTTGGGCCACTCTACCAGGGCGCGGCGCCGCCTCGCCGTTTGCCATGTCGCCTAGTACAGCGAGGCAGGAAGCGCGACAGTAGAGGTGAACTCCGTGTAGCAATGGCGCGAGCAGGCCCCAGGCCCCAGCGCGTCAGGCAGCTCGGCCGCCGTGTCGGCGCAGGACTGGCCCAGCAAAAAGCGGCCTGCGCAGCACGCAGCCACAAGGCGTGTCACGCGCCAGGTGCCCATCTTCCCGTCCATGGGGTCCCCGCTGGCGTCCAGCTGCACATGCTCGCGAGCCGATGCGCGCATACACGGGCGCCGATGCTCGTTTTCGGCAAGGCCCGCTCCAGCTGCGAGGGTCGAAAAGCTCGCGCGGATCATGGAAGCTTGAGCCTGGCCGCCATCGGTCGGGAATGTCGGCGCAGGGACTCCACCGCTCGATGACGGCGGCCATGTACTCCTCGCCCTCCTTCCATTGCGCTCCCAGCCGCGATTCGCGATGTGGTTCATGCGGATGCCACCCACTGATGTGCTTGCGTGTTCTCGAAGAACTTGAACCACCAGTCCAGCAATGCGGCCGGCCTGCAGCCATGCAGGTCGGTACGGCAGGGGCCACCCACCGGCAAGCCGCTGGGCAGGCGCGGATTCCCGTCTCACCGCAGCGGCGTGAATGTGCAGCAGCTCGTCCCGATGGCGGGTAAATGTCGGGCTCGAGGCATGGGAGTTTCATGTTGTTTTGTCCGTTTGGGTTGATGAGTAAAAGCCATCTTATATTAAAGAAACGAACAAACGTTTCCAAACACTCGATAATCCCCGCCGGTAACAAATGCCTGGCACAACCAGCACAACCCGGCACGACCCTGCACAACACCGAACGTAGACAAAGAATCCAATGGAGTCCGAAATCATATCACACGCCTGGCGGCCCCCAGGCCGCGCTCTGGGCGGGCCAGTGCCCTTCCCGAGCACGATGCCAACGACGCCGCCTGGCCGCCGCCACCCTGCTCTTGCTCAACGAAGGCTATCCGCCACCACCAAGAAGCCGTGGCCAGGCGCCGGGCTGGCCAAGAAGACGCTTACTCTTTGCAGCCACCGCGAGGACCTGGTGGCCCTGTTTGTGCGCGGCTGGGACCGAACGGTTTCCAGCCCTGCCTGGTCGCCGATGGCGCAAATCTGACTCGGAGTTGCGCAGCGCTGCCGTAGATCCTGCGTCGGATTGCACGCGCTTGCGGTCAGCCGAGGCGGTGGGAATGTTCCGCCTGCTCCCCACCCCACAAAAAACCGGGACTTTCCCCCGCCAGCCCGGTTGCTGGAGGTCTACCAGCGCAACGGCATAGAGCGCGGCCCGCGGGCATGCTGGTGGCTGGCTGCTGCGCCATGCGGGGCAAGGGGTCTGCGGGCCGAACAACCCGAAAGTCTGTCCTGTGACTGCTGCTGTCCATGGCCATGTCCAGCGCTGCGGCAAATGGCCTGGGCCTGACGCCGCCCGTGGCCCGAATGGATCCGGGCCCGCGCATGACGACGCGGGTACGGCCTGCTGGCGTCCATTCCTGCCGCATGGGCCGGCGGATCGGTTGAATGAAAAAAGGCACCCGGCATGGCGCCGGATGGCCTTTTGACCATTGAATGTTTAGCAACCGCCCCGCGATCATTCCAGCGGCCGCCCAGGGATTCGAATGCGCGGCCCAGGGGCTTTGTCGAAGAAGCACGCCATTTGCGCCTCCGCCGCATCTCTCGTGCGCGCGGGGTTCCAGCGCGGCGGGTGGTCCTTGTCCACGGCCAGTGGCGTAGCCTTCGATGGCGCGCTCTGGCCCGGGCGCAGGTAAGAAGGCAGTGCGCAACCATGTCCGGCGCTCCAGCGCAGGTCCTGGGCCAGCGTCATGCCGCGCGCGTCGGGCGGATCTGCTCCAGCACTACGTGCACATCATCGGCGACGCTTGCGCAGCGTGGCAGGCCGTGTGCTGGGCCCCCCCTTCCCATCGTGGCTTCACGCGCTTCGACATGGCAGCCACCGTGGGCAGGGCGAACACGCGGTCGATCTCGCTCTGGGCCGGTCCGCTGGCTTGGCCGGGGCGTGAACTTGACTTCAACAGGGCCTTCCACGCCGCTGCATCGGCCAAAGCGCGGCGGCCGAGCGTCCCACAGGCGCAGGCTCTGTCCCGATGGCAGGTAAAGCCATCGGCCATGCCGAAGTCCACGCACGGCCGCCGCCGATCACATCGCCCGTACAGCGCAGCCACTCACCCGCGTGACCCGGGCAGTGCGAGAGGAAGTACCGCCACCCACATCGGGGAACAGGCCCGAATTGCCGTCTCGGGCATGGCCATCTTGGTGCGTTCGGTGACGATCGCAGCGTGCCGCCCTGGCTGATGCCCATGCCGCCGCCCATGCTGCCGTCCATGAAGGCGATGTAGGGCTTGCCAAAGATGTGGATCAGGGTGGTTGAGCGCGTACGCCTCGGTGGAGAAGTCCTCCAGCTGCGGATTGCCCGTGCTGCCCGCGCCATGCAGGAACCGGGATGTCCCCCGCCCGCGCAGAAGGCGCCGAAGACCCCTTCCTGCCCTGCCTCGGATGGCCACGGCCCAGCACCTGCTCATCCTTTTGCCAGGCCAGCAGGGTGGCCAGCAGATCGCAGCAAACCATGCCCAGTCGACAGCGCATTCAGCGCCTTGGCCCGGTTCAAGGTGATCATGCCCATTACGCGGCCCGCACTTCGCTGAGGAACTTCGCCGGCAGCTCCCGCATATACTTGCTCCTTGTTGCTATGCATCCCGCCCGGCATCCCTGGGCAATGAGCCCAACCATACTGAAAAACCGCGGCCCACCCCTGACAAACAGGTGCCAATATGCGCAAACTGCGCGACAGGTCCGCAACGCTCCGCACTCAGTCCAGAGAGACAACACCGTGCTCTTGACCACGCCCGGCCCCCGCGCTTGATCTCGGCTGCGGATGTAGGCGCCCGTATTCCTCCGGCGTGGAGCCCAGGCCTTCGGCGCCCTGCAGCTGCAGCTTCTCTACACAGCCCGGGTTCTTGAGCGCGCGCTCAGCTCTGGTGAGCCCTGGAATGATGGCGGCCGGCGTTTTGGCCGGCACCATCACGCCCTGCCATGCCCTGCTTTCGAAGCCGGACAATGCCGCTTTCGGCCACGTGGGTGCATATCGGGGAGTTGGGCAGGCGCTTGGAGGAACTCACGGCCGCAGCTTGAGCCGCCCCTCCTTATGAAGGGCCCGCGACGGATTTGATGGTGTCGGTCATGAAGTTCGATCTGCCCGGCCACCATATCCACGTCGGTCCGTCGCGCTGCCCTTGTAGGGCACGTGGCTGGCCTCGATCGGTAGTGCTGTACGACCTGGAAGCCGCCAGGTGGGTTACATTGCCGTTGCCGGCCGAGCCTAGGACAGCTGGCCGGTCTTTGTCCCTGGCCATGGCGCACGAACTCCTGCACGTTCTTCACCGGCAGCTTGGGAATTGACCACCAGGCCCCAGCGGGCACCACGGCGTCAGCGCCACGGGCAATCAGTCCTTGTGTCACGTCATAGCTCATCTTTCTGTACAGCGACGCTCAGCGCAATGGACAGTGTTTGTAGAGCACGGTAATAGCCATCGGGCGCGGCCTTGGCCACCATGGGCATTGCCGATGTGTGGCCATTGGCTCCGGGCCGGTTGTCCACGATCCCGGTTGGCCCAGTTGCTGGCAGACTGCTGGGCCAGCACGCGCGCCACCAGGTCGGTGGGGGCCCGCCCGGCGGAGGGCAACGACCATCGTGATGGGCTTGCTGGGCCAGCTGCTAACGCGCCAGCGCGCGCCGGCATTGCCTCCCCCCTGCCACCGCGCTGCCGCCGTCAATAGGGGGGGCCTCGCGCCAGGAGTGAACCCAGCGCCCATGCGGGCCTTCTATTGCGGGCCGCCTTGTCCGATCTGCTTGTCCATGCTTTTGTCTCTATGTTCGTTATTGGAAATGCTTGTGGCCGCCTAGCTGGCGCCCGGCACAGCAGGCGCACGGCCGTGTATTCCCATGACATTCTGTGGCCCTGGTTGAGAACCCTCCTCGATGCGCGAGGTTGACGACGGCGCGGTTGGCCCTTGGAGGTGGGCTTGATGGCTGTGACTCTACCAGCGCCTCGATGGTGTCGCCACCAGCACGGGGCCGGGAATCTTCTGTGCAGCTCACACATGGGCCAGGGCCCGTGCCCTGGATCATGCTTTGCAGGATGAGCCTTCGATCAGCGCTAGGTCAGGTGGCGCCCGGCACGGGCGGCCGGCAAGGGCGCCTCCGTCGTACCCTCCTGATGAAGATGGCCTCCAGCATGCCCGTGGCATTGATGAAGGCACGCATGTCGGACTCGGTCACGGTGCGGCTGGAGGTGCGCAGTCGCTGGCCAACCTGCATGTCCTGCAGCAAAGCCCTGGCCCATGCGGGGCCGGCGTTCTCAGGCGGCGCCAGGGTTGGGCTGGCGGTGTTCACTGTCATCTCTGTCCCTGTTGCGTGATCTGCAGGCCGGCGATGCGCTCGCGCTCCAGCCCGCCTGGGCCAGCAGCGCGCGCCGTGTGCTCGCCCATGCGCGGTGGCATGCCCATGGTGGGGCGTCGGCCATCCATCGCACGGATGAACGCGGCAGTTCATCGGTTGGCCCCCAATGGCGGCGTCGTGCAGCTGTCACGAAAACTCCGGTCCTGCAGATTGCGGATCGGCGGTTCAGATCGTCCATCGTGCACGGGGGCGGCGGAATCTCCAGGCGCTGTCCGGTATCGAGCCAGTGCTGGGTGGCCGTGCAGGCCACATGCTCGCCTGCGGTCTCCATCAGCTCGGCAATGTGGGCCGTGCGGCTGGCCTTGCGCCAAAGAAGCGCGACATACCTGGGCCAGCTTCGGCTGGCCCACTCTGGCTGATAACGCGCTGCCAGTGCGCATCGGTGTACGGCATCATGCAGACGGTGGTGCCGTCCAGCGTTCGGTAGGTGGCTTGCGCCAGGGCGCCATCACGCGCGGGATACCTGCGCCGCTGAGCGCGGGCTGAATTGCATGCCGTAGAAAATGCTCCGCCAGGTGACAGCCCCACCATGGTTCTCGTCATGGCACTTTCCACAAAGCATCCTGGCCGAGCAAAAAAAGGCGCTCTCGCTGGAACGCGCCGCCAGCAACGGCATGCGCGGCCACCAGGCGCCGGTCTTGTCGGCCGCAATGGGTGCAGGTAGCGCAGCCTGCCCGTCCTGGCGCTCCATCAGGTCGGCCAGCCGCTCATGCCCTGCTGACGTCGTCATAGTCGTGCATGCCCCTCATAGGGCCGTCTCGCAAAAGCCATGCAAGGCCTGCAAGACGCGCGGATAGCGCGCGCCAGTCGTCGGGGGGGTCCCGTCCCAGCGGGGCCAGCTTTTTGCGGGCGCATCTGTGCATGAACACTCGGCCGTGCCATCGCGCATTCAGGGCCTGGCGCGACTCTTCCTGCTTGAGGTCCAGCACCACGCTCTTTCTTGCTGCTGTTGGTGCCCCTGAACATGGCTGCCATTCCGGGCTCCATGGCCGAGCCGGTATGGCGCGTGGAGGTCGCCGGCCGGCGGCTCGATCTTGAATGGACTTCGGCGCAGAGTCCCGGCCACACCTGCTGGCCGCGGCCGAACACCACGCTGACCGATCCATCACCCGACTCCCTGTCAACGCAGCCTCACTGTGGTCTCCATGGTTTCTTCAGGAGCCAGTATTTGATATCTTCACATCTGCGTCTAGACTAATTCACAGAGCATCTCTGATACACGGTAATATCAATGGACCGCGCCAACTGCGTCACTTCGTCACCCTGGGCCCCGCACGCTCAACTACCGTCAGGCGCCGAGCAGCTACACAATTTCGCGCCGCCTCTGTCCCAAATCCATACGCCGGCTGGAAGACAAGCCGGGGCGTGCAGTTGTTCCAGCGCGAACCGCCGGGCACGGCGACTGACCGAGGCAGGCAGGCGCCCTGGAAAGTGCATGGCGCCCTGCCCATGCGCGCCAGATGCGGAGGTCTCGCGCAGCCCACTGCCGGCGGCGATCGCGGGCGCCTGCACATACATAGCTTCATATGCGCGGCCACGTTCTCGTTGATTCCGCGGCTGGTGCAGGCTTTCGCAGCGATATCCGCTGATCACCTGGTGCTGACCGAATCGACCACGCTCGCGATCTGCGCGCAGGTGGCCAGCTGGCGATTTCGATGCCGGCCTGCTGCGCTACCAACCCGGTGACGGCGCAGGGCCCCCGACCTGTCCATCACTCACACGGGCCCGTGGAAAAGGACGACTGTAGCCGTCTTCCCGAAGGCAACCGCTGCTTGCAGCGGGGCCGCTTGCGTCTGCGGGAACCTGGCGGCCCAGCCCTTCATCAACTATACCGCCCCAGCGAGGTGCCAGGCCTGCATGCGCTGGTGGTTCTGGCCTGCCAGAACGCGGCTTCAATGCCCCGGTCCAGCAGCATGCCGTGCAGGCGCAGACCCTGGTCAGTAGTTTTGGTGGGTTCGGGCCTGGGCGGGGCGCTTGTTGCCAGCCGTGGTTGCCAAGGGCAGCACGCCAGGGGTGGTGTTTTCCCGTGTCGTCTGTGCAGATTACCAGAACCTGCCCTCCATCGGCCTGGCCCTGGCGCTCATCCGCAGCAAAGCAGCAGCTGCCGGGCACGACTGCGCGATTTGCTGCTGCAGCTGCAGTAGAGCATTAGCAGCAACAGCAGCAGCACAGTTCCCTTTGCCGTTGGCGCCCGCACGCCTGAACGCGCGCCACAAAAACAAAGGCCGCAGATGCGGCCTTTGGACAGTCAGGGCCGGTGAAGCCCATGCGGCTTGCGTGCGGCCCGTCGCAACAGCGCTTATGCGGCCGCGCGAAGCGCGCCTTAGCGCTCGTTCTCGGAACAGGTGGCGCTTTCCGACGCCGATGCTCTTGGGGGATGATTTTCCACCAGCTCTGTCGTCGTCCTCGATGAATTCCACCATTCCACCGCGTATTCCAGCGACCAATGCGATCGGGGGCGTGATCTTGATGGCATCTTCCTTGCCGGACACCGGAAGTTGGTCAGCCGCTTGGGTACGCGTGGCATTGACGCACCAGGTCGTTGTCACGGCTGTGGATGCCGATGTGCATGCCTTCGTACACGGGGATCGTTGCTTTGGCCTTGACGAACATGCGGCCACGTCGTCCAGCTTGCCCAGGGCGTATGTGACGATTTCGCCTTCGTCCATGGGAGATCAGCACACCGTTCTTGGCGGCCCGCCGATTTCGCCTTCGTCGGCTCGTAGCTGTCGAAGATGTTGGAGATCAGCCGGAAACCACGGGTCAGGTTCAGAATTCGGTGAGTGAAGCCGATCATGCCACGACGCAGAGAATGCGTACTCCAGGCGCACGCTGGGCCGCGGCCATCGGGTTCCATGTGACCAGCCTCGCCCTTGCGGCTCGCCCAGTGCCTGCATCACGCCACCTTGGTGCCTTCTTCGATGTCGGGCCGTCCAGCTCGATAGGCTGCGTGGCGCACGCCGTCCCGATTCGCGGTAGACCACGCGGGGCTTGGACACGGCCAGCTCCGTAGCCTTCAACGGCGCCATTTCTTGCCAGCAGGATGGACCCCCCCCTCAGGTTGCAGTTCGGCCGGCGGCCCGACACTTCGAAGATGCGTCTTCGCGTCGTTTTCTCTCCTCCTGACGGCAGGCCACGTTGGACGCAGGTTCCTTTTGCAGGCGTCCCAGATCTGGCGGCTGTCACGATCTTGCTCACGACCTGCCATCGGCGGGTATTGACGCAGAATTTCATCCTGGTCATCGTGGGCTTCGTCGATCTGAGCATCGGGGCCGCGGCTGGGGGTTCAAGCGGTTCTGTTCATCGTGACGGGGCCCATGCCCCGGTCGGCAATGCCGTTGACGCAGCAGATGTCGCTGGGACCGGCTTCGTTCACTTGCAACGCGTCAATGCCCTGGAACTTCAGAACCTGGTTTGATGCGGCCCTTTTAGCTCTTGCCGTCACGACCTTCCATTACCAGCACGTCGGTCGAAGGCTTGAGCGTGCCGGAGGTGATCGGCCACGCCGAACGGCCCCACTAAGTGGGAGTAGTCCCAGCCCGAGATCTGCATCCTGCAGCGGAGCGGCCAGATCAACCCTGACGGCGGAACGTGCTTCAATGGTGTCGAACAGGGCCCGACAGTCGGGGCCCCACGTTCGCCGGATCGCCTTCTTCCAGCGAGGTCCCCGCCGTTGATGCCGAGGCGTACACACGGGGAAGTCCACTGCTCGTCGGTGGCACCCAGCTTGTCGAACAGGTCGTAAGGCCGGGGCGGTTGATCCACGTAGCGGGACGCGCACCCGGCTTGTCCAGCCTTGTTGACCACTAGATGGGCTTCAGCCCAAGGGCCAGTGCCTCTTTGGTCACGAAAGCGCGTCTGGGGCATGGGGCCCCTGCGCGTCGATCAGCAGCACCACGCCGTCCCCCATGGACAAGGGCAACGCTCCACTTCAACCCGCCGAAGTCCGCGTGGCCGGGTGTGTCGAGGAATGTTGATGTCGTCTCGTTCCAGCTCACGGCGCATTTCTTGGCCAGGATGGTGATGCCACGCTCGCGTTCGATGGCGTGTGTCCATCACCGTGTCCACGACTTTTCTCGGGTTCGGCGAAGGTTCCGGTGGCGCAGCAGCTGGTCCCCCATGGTGTGGTTTTTGGCCGTGTCCACGGGGCTATGGGCGATATTGCGGATTTGTTTGGCTCATAGTGTTTCCCATTGCCGCTGCGTCAGGGCGCGGCGTGTCTTCCAAAATCTGTTGAATTTTCAGGAACTGAGCAGGCGCCCGGATAGTTCCCCAACGCAACCCCGCGCCCCACTCCCAGCAGAGCCTGTTGGTTCTCGCCATACACACCAGCCACCGCCTCGGCATCGGCCCCAGCGCCCCTTTTCGGGTCAGGCCCGTGAGAAACGGGCCGCAATCTTGCTCGCCCATCGTGACCGCCGTGTGGCTGGCCACAGGGCGTCGACAGGCTGCAACTGTCTGCATGACCCTGCCCTCGCCCATGGCGGGTCCAGGCGCTCAGCGAGATCCAGCTCTCTACCAACACCCAGCCCCCCTTGTCGATACGGGCGCAGCGCGCTCATGTGCGCGCCGCGGCCCAGGGCCTCGCCCAACGTCCCTCGGGGCGGCAGCCGTGCGGATGTAGGTGCCCTGGCTGCAGGTCACCACAATCCCGTATCGCAGGCAGCCTTCGCTGTCTTGCGTCCGCGAAGCTCGCAGTTCGTGGTTGTTCCACTTCGCGCGCCGGGCGCTCGACCTTCGATGCCGGCCGCGCATATTCATAGAGAGCCTTGCCGTCCCCTTCTTGAGGGCGCTGTACAATGGGTGGGCACCTGGCGTATCGCACCCCCCCCGTGACTATGCTCCTGCCGGGCGGCCAATCGCTCGGGTGCCGTGATGTGCGTCTAGGTCAACTCGGCGCGTCGCGCTTCACCTCTCCCCGGGTCCTCGACCGTTTGTCTTTGTCTGTCCATCTCGCATCTCCCCGCCTCTAGGTCTTGTTGGCGCTTCAAGCTGCAAACTGGCTGAACGTTGGTCGCCGCAGAAGCACAGCGGCAGCACCCGGTGGCCAACGGGTCCAGCGTGCCGGTGTTCCGGGCCTT
The DNA here is from genome assembly GCA_029286795.1 of Byasa hedistus. Lineage (NCBI taxonomy): Eukaryota > Metazoa > Arthropoda > Insecta > Lepidoptera > Papilionidae > Byasa > Byasa hedistus. The sequence goes on from JAGSMW010000241.1 coordinate 14,915, forward strand.
TCGGCGCGCAGCACACTTGACCTTTTTGCAAGCGTCTGGCTTGACAGGCTCCAGCGGTTTGTCGAGTAGCAACACCCCATGCACAGGGCGCCGCTGCACCCGTGTGCGTGGCGCGTTCATGGGGCTACTCTTCCTTTCCGCGCGAAGAAACGGCCTTGGCGATCAAGGCGTTCATGTCGGCCCACGGCCTCGGAGGTGCGGTCCGTAGATGAAGTGCAGCGGTGGGCCTGTGTGGATGTGCAGGGCGCTTGAACAGGCCATTGCCGCAGGAAGCCTGCTGCCTGGTTCAACGCTTCCTGCGTCCGCCTGTGGATCGCCCACACAGGCTGAAGTAGACCTGGCGTGGTGTCATAGTCCGGAGTCACCCGTCCACGCCTTTGCGCGTGACCATGCCCCACGCGCGGGTCCCTTCAACTCGCGCGCGATCAGCTCTGCCCAGAACGCTGGATCTGGTCAGAGATTTGAAGCTGCGATTCGGCGCAGCGGACTTGCCGTGTTGCCATGGCGATTCACAGCGAGCAGCGCGATTTCCTTTCCTTGATCTCGAACACTTCGAGCACGGTTCGCCTTCTCGAATGTCGTTGTAGTTCTTGAGCTTGGATACACCGCACTCCGAAGCCTTCTCCTCTTGACTTCCTTGACGTCGTCCTTCAGGAGGCGCTTGAGCGATTCATCTCGCCCGTGTAGATGACCCACACGTTCTCGCGAGCAGGCGGAAATGCTCAGTGCGCGTGAACCTGGCCTTGCTTGATGTACGAGCCGGCCACGGTGCCGATCTTCGAAGCCACGACACGTGGCGGTCTCGGCCATGCCGATGATCTCTTTCCTTTCGCTCGGGAGCCAGCAATGGCCGTACATGGCCGCCTTCACCTCTTCCGCCTGCGTCGTAGATATGTGTTGTAAGTAGCGCGGTCCACATCGTGCTCTCGGCCGTCTGCGCGCCTGGGCTATCGGCCCGGACGTGTAAGCCGATGATGATGGCCTTGGGAGGCCAGCGCAGGTTCACGTCGGACTCGCTGTGCCGCCCACGCCCGAGTAGACCAGCTAACGCGGATCTCGTCGGTCGAGAGCTATGAGCCGCGATGTGCCCGCGCTTCCTGAGAGCCCTGCTGTCCCCCCCGGCCTTGATGATGAATGGGCAGAGGGTCTGGACCTCGCCTGCACCCCATTTCGGCAACATGTTCTCGAGCTTGGCAGCCTGCCTGGCGGGCCAGCTTGGTGTGACGGAACGTGCCGGCGCGTAGGCGCGATTTCGCGGGCACGACGCTCGTCCTGCAGCACTCATGAAGTCGTCGCCGGCCTGGGGCCTACGCGGACGACCCCCTGGATTCCACCGGGATGGAGGGGCCCGGAGACTTTGGTCTGCCTTGCCGTCTTCGTCCAGCAGGCGCGCACGCTGGCCGTAGGTCTTGCCTGCCACACCACGTCCGCCCACCTTCAGCTACCGTACTGCAACCAGACCGTGGCCACAGGGCCAGCGGCCTTGTCCCGCTGGGCTTCGATGACCAGGCCCTTGGCAGCGGCGTCCACGGAGGCGGTCAGCTCCAGCACTTCGGCCTGCAGCAGAAAACCTGCTCCATCAGCTCGTCGATGCCCTGGCCGGTCTTGGAGGACACGGGCCGATGACCGGGACTCGCCCGCCCGTACTCTTCAAGGCCCCACTGCCGGCCACCATACCTTGCTTTACGCTGTCGAGGTTGGCAATCGGGCTTGTCGCCCTTGGTGATGGCAACCACGATGGGCACATACCACCGCCTTCGCGTGCTTGACGGCTTCCTTGGTCTGGGCAATCACGGCCGATCGTCGCCGCGCACACGGCCATGTGACATGTCGGTGTCCTGTGGCACCACGGGCACGCATGTGGTGAAGGCCCGTGGCCCGGGGTATCCAGGAAGGTGACTATGCCGGGGGGCGTGTCGTCACATGGTATGCACCGATGTCTGGGTAATATGCCAACCGTCTTTCGCCCGACGCCCCTTGGTGCGGCGGATGTGTCCGCAGCGAGGTCTTGCCGTGGTCCCACGTGGCCCATGACGGACGGTGACCACGGGAGCCTCGACTGCCTGGGCAGCTCCTGCTGGGACACTTGCTTCCTCGTCCGTGAAGGCCTCGGGATCGTCCAGGCGGCGACCTTTTTCGTGTGCCCATTTCTCGAACCTACGATCAAGGGCCGTGTCCCTGGTCCAGAGGCTGGTTGATGGTTACCATCTGGCCCATCTTTCATCAGCACCGTTGAATTTGATCAGCTCGGACGCCTTGACCGACATCTTGTGGGCCGGGCTCGGCCACGGTGATGTCTCGGGCACGTGCAACTTCGATTGCGGCGAATTCCGCTGCCGCGCTCTGGTTCTGACCGTCATGACGGTCCATGCCACGACGGCCGCCACGACGGCCGCCGCGCATTGGAACGGCCACCCCTCCACCGTAGCTGTCGCCCGGTCTTGATTTCCTTCTTCTTGCCATCGCCAGCCCAGCTCGAGGAGAGCTTGGGCGGCTGACATTCCTTGCCGCACCGGCAGGCTCCCCCAGCACAGCGCACCGATCCACCGCGGTCGTGCCAGCGGGCTTTGTGCAGCGTGGTCTTCTTGGCATCGATCGCCGGCAGCGGCCTGCAGGCCTTGGCCACGGGCTTGGGCTTGGCTCTTCCGGCTTCTTGGCCACGCGCACCTTCCTTGGGCGCAGCCACATGGCGCGAATGGCCTTCGGCCTCGGCCAGCGCCTTGCGGCGGGCCGGTCTTCCAGATCCTTGGCCGTTCCGGCTTCCTCGGCCGCGGGGCGGCCTTGGATTCTTCCTCGTCCTGACGCGAGCCGCACCTGGCTTTTCCGTCGCGTCGGCCTGGCCTGACCCAGACACCCAGCCTGCTCACGCGAAGCTTCCTGCTTCGCGCGGTTGGCCTCGAGGATCTTGCGGCTTCTCAGCCGCATAGGCGCTTGCGCGCCTCTTTCGGCTCTCGTTCGCGTTTGTTGACTAGTTCGCGCTCCTTCGCGCTCACGGCGTTGCTGTGCCAATTCTTCCTCCTCGCGGCCATCATTTCGGCCTGGCGACGTGCTTCTTTCCCTTCCCGGCGCACCAGATCCCTTGGACTCGCGCTCCGATGCCGCGCGCTGCTCCCTTGGCACAGCGGCAACGACACGGGATCGAGGCGCCCTCGGCTACCTCGTCACGCTTGACGAATGTGCGCTTCTTGCGCACTTCCACTGGGATGGTGCGCGGGCGCGCCCGACGAAATCTGCCTGCTTGATCTCGCTTGTGGACCGTTTTGGTCAGCGTGATCTTTGTCTTGGCGCCACTTTCCGTGGCTGGCCTGGCAGATGGCTGAGCCGTTGCGCTTGTCGCCGTCGGTCAACGCATCCATGCGTTTGTCCTTGGCGACTCCTGCAAGCCTTGAGCTGCTGCAGCAACGTGTCAGGGGTCTTGTTGAGCTCTCTTGCAAACTCGGCAAACCGTATTACGGGACATATATGCTCGAACCTGCCCTGACCTTACTCTTGCCCTTCGGTGAACCATGTTCACGCGCCTTCATGATCCAAGCCTCGCTTCTTCATCGGTCGGGCGCTGTGCCCGGTCAGCTCGGTCAACTCTCGATGGCCAATCGGCCAATCGTCTCGGGGTGTGCACATCGGCCTCGGCCACTTGTTCCACGATCTCCGGAGTTCATTCCCCCGGCGTCAGCAACTGCTACACTTTGCCCACGTTTTCCCTCGTGCGCGATTTCCTGCGTCAGCAGTGCATCTTTCGTGCCCGGGTGCGCAACCTCGTTCATCAAACACCGTCTCTTCGTCGAACGCCTTCGATTTCGAGCATTTCCTGCATCGGCCTAGGCCACTTCTTCCAGGGTCTCGAACCTTCCTCGATGAGGATGTTGGCGATTTCCTCGCCACATCGGAGCTTTTCCGGAACCATAGCTTGGCTCGCAAACAGCGGACTCGTCCCGCCTGCTTTTGCGCAGACTCACCGCTCCATATGTTGATCTTCCAGGCCGGTGAGCTCGGAAGCCAGGCGGAGCGAACATTTCTGACTCTGCCACGGCGATGGGCGATTGGCGGGTTTTCCTCGTCAACCCCCCTTCCATGGCATGCTTTTCCTCGTCCACAACGATGGACGACACATTGCCGGAGCAGCGCGCCGATCACGAACTGTGCGGTGCTCGACCACAGCACGCGTGTCAACGCGCTCGCCAGCCGTTCATTGGTTGCCGGCAGTTTGACACGGGTGCCTCGCACACGCCGACGCAGGTTGCCGATGGGATCGACACGCTTGTCATGGCTGAGCACGGCGATCTTGGCGCGGCTGCCGGAATCCGAGCGCAGCTCTTGATCTCCAGCAGGCCCCTGCTCGATCTCGGGCACTTCAGTTGGGAACACCGACCATGAACTCGGGCGCCGGAGCGCGACAGGATGATGGGCCGGCGCCGCGCAGCGGGCGTCCACTTCCATGTCATGGCCCGCACGCGGGGTCGCCGTTGCGCAGGCGACATTAAGAGGCACTTCCATGGGAGCAATTTGAGCCCGTGGTTGTTCACCGGGCTTGGCATCCGTCAGCTCGTCCGAAACTAAGGCTCTTATTTTCCAAGCAGCTCTTTCTCTCGGCGTTGTATCGTCCGGTGTTGTTTTTTTTAAATTTCTTTTACATTCTTGACAGCGCACTTGCTGTCCAAACGGCCCTTTAGCTGGTACGAGACGATGCTCGGTGATAATAGGCTGCCATCTTCTCCCAACACAAGCGACCGCATCATCTGCTTGCGGCCAAGACTTTGACAACCTCCGCATCTAACGAATGATAAAAAAAATTTATTTATTTATTTATTTATTTATTTATTTATTTATTTTATTTACACCTCAGAGTGTAAGGGTTGACTTAATTGCCTTTGGCATATCGTGCCGTCTACCTTGGGTTGTGCAGAGACATAATGAGTTAGGTGCTAAAAAACAGAAACGAAATAATAAATACATACACATATTATAAAATACACATATATATATTATAATAATACACGACACATATTTTCCATATATACAACACACACATATATTTATTTATTATATATTCTTTGGTTTGCACCCCACAACC
>JAGSMW010000242.1:0-12004 GCA_029286795.1 Byasa hedistus
GGCACTTCCATGGGAGCAATTTGAGCCGTGTTGTTCACCGGGCTTGCATCCGTCAGCTCGTCCGAACTAAGGCTCTTATTTTCCAGAGCATCTCTTTCTCTCGGCGGTGTATCGGCTGTGTTTTTTTTTTTTAAATTTCTTTTACATTCTGGACAGCGCAGCTGCTGTCCAACGGCTTTAGCTGGTAACGAGACAGATGCTCGGTGATAATAAGAGCTGCATCTCCACAAGCGACCGCATCTGCTTGCGCCAAGACTTTGACAACCTCCGCATCTAACGAATGATAAAAAAAATTTATTTATTTATTTATTTATTTATTTATTTATTTATTTATTTACACACTCAGAGTGTAAGGGTTGACTTAATGCCTTTGGCATTATCTGCCATCTACCTTGGTTGTGCAGAGAACATATGAGGTAGGTGCTAAAAAACAGAAACGAAATAATAAATACAATACAAATATTATAAATACACATATAATATATTATAATAATACACGACACATATTTTCCATATATACAACACACACATATATTTATTTATTTATATATTCTTTGTTTGCACACCACAACAAGGAAAAGAAAATAAAACAATTTTATACAATGGGCAGCAAAAGGCGGTCTTAATCGCCAGAAGCGATCTCTTCCAGACAACCAGTAAATGGACCTTACTGAAAAGAATATACACGCGGGTGTGCCGGTAATATAAACTAATACATAAATTTATACATAATATGCATACGTAAATAAATCAAATATTAGAAGAGATGGGCTATATTATATAGTTAAGTGAAGTAGTAAGACTTTACTAGTTTTTTTGAAGAGTGGCAGTGTTTTTGGCACGTCTAACCGATTGAGGCAGAGCGTTCCACAAGCGCGCTGCCTGCACTGCGAAAGAAGCATCCATAAATTTGTGTGTGGGAAGTAATTGTAAGTAGGGATTTTCTGAGGATCTCAGAGTTCGAGTATGGGAATCATGAAGAAAGTTGAAATTTTTCTTTGAGGTAGGTTGGATAGGATGGGTTGAAGATATATTATAAAGTATAAACAATATGCGAGCATTCCGGCGAAGACGGATGGGCAGCCACTAAGCTTACTACGGAAATGGAAACGGGATCATATTTGGCGCAGGCCAAATAGTAACCTGATGCAGAAATTTTGGAGTCGTTCAAGCTTGTCTAGCTGGGCTTCAGTGAGGTCTAGATAGCTGGCATCGGCATAATCTAAATTGGAATTAGAAGAGACTAGTGCTATGGTAAATTTTAAGTTGCAGTGGGAAGAAAATTGCGCAACCTTCGAAGGAGTCCTGCAGACGAATATAGCTTTCGACTGAGACTTTGCAGTTGTGGTCTCCATGACAGATTTTTGTCTGATAGTATACCCAAGTCTTTAACTTCTTCGCTAAAAGGTATTTTAGTGCCTTCCAAATATGACCTCCGGAAGTTTATTTATACCGCATTTGGCTAACATTTTTGGAGTGCCTAATGATTATTGTTTGAGATTTTTGCGGATTTTACTTTTAGAACTGTTGCTAAATAACTCCATTGTGATATATGTGCAAGGTTTTTACTTTCATGGGGCCTCTAGGGCAGCTGAATATCAGTTGAGCTGTTTGCACATATATTTGCAAATCGTCTGCAAAAGGTGATAGGGAGAAGTAAGATTTTCGGAAATAGTATTTATAAATACAGCGAAAAGCAATGGTGATAACACCCACCCTGTGGGACTCCAGCAGTGGTAACACACCAAGAAGAAATTTGTCTTCTATTAGTGTGCGTTGCTGACGTCCGCACGGTACTGCGAAACCAGTCAATCGCCGTGGAGATACGTTAGAGAACGAATTATCGCAAGTAAAATATCATGATCAACAGTACTGAGGCATTGCTAAAATCGAGCAAGGCAAGAACCGTTACATATGCCCCTCTCATAGCCTAACCGTAGGTCCCATCTGTAATTTTGACAAGAGCGGAAGTGGTACTGTGTCCTTGCCGAAGCCTTACTGGAATGATTTAAAGGGAATATATGCCAGGAAAATGTTGAACTGGTTGTGAATAAGACGCTCGAGGACTTTAGAGAGAAAGGCAGTATCGTTATGGGTCGGTATTCTGAAAAGGATGTAGGATTTGGTTTTTTTGGCAATGGGATTGATTTGTGTGCTTTTTTCCATGGACGTCGGGAGGTTCCTAAGGAGACTGAGGAGTTTAAAATATGACAGAGGATTGGTAAAATTTGATCCAGAATTGGAAGGATCATTTTCCGGCTGACACAGTCACTTCCGACCGCATTGGAGTTTATGGATAAAACGCTCTTCCTACGTCCCCCCCCCCCCAAGCAGAAGAATTGACAAAATTTAAACGGAGTATAACTAGGCGTTGGGAGTGATGACAGACGTTTTAAAGTTTTATCCTTGGTTGCCTTGTCGAAGATAGGCGAAGATGAGAAGTGTTGATTAAACTGAATTTATATTTAAATTCTTGGGTACGGAGATTTTACGTGTTTTCCCAACCCCTAGAGATTTCAGAAATTTCCAGATCTGTGCTGGAATTACTGTCTTGTACTGAATTATGAATGTGCTGGCGTTGGGCGTCCCTACACACCTTATTGCAGCGATTACGAATAGAAATATATTTTGCCCAGTTTTGGTCCGTCGGCTTATACTTGTATTTAGTTCTTAAAGCTGCTTTCTTTTTAATAAGCACTTTAATGTGATCTGTAAGCCATGGGCTGGTCGGTGTTTTATTTTACCGGTCTGTTAGGCGCGTGAACATCATACAGCTTTAAAAGTTTATCAGAAAAATTCTACTTTTTCGTCAAGCATATTCGCGCTATAGAGTCTTGTCCAATCTATATTCATTGCGTCTTCCTTTAGGTTGTCGATATTCATACCACCAAAATTACGTTGCAGAACAACTTTGGTTTTAGTTTTAGGAGGACGTATTTTTATAAGAAAGAAAAACTAAATCATGGTACGAAAAAGCATCAGCTGGACATTGACCATGCTTATGAACTAGATCAGGTGAAGAAACAAAAATTAGGTCAAGAATGACGGAGAGCAATTAGGAGAGTGGTGTGTCGCATTTAGGTGAAGGATTGTGAGATTATTTGCGTTAATAATAGATTGAAGTGTTATGACCGATGGTTCTTCTTTGAGAAGACAGGTATTAAGGTCACCCATGATGATAGTATGTGAATAGGATGGAACTAGATTTTCTAACAGACTTTCAAATGAATTGAAATAATCTATGCGTAAGGATGGGCAGTAATATACACCAACCAGCACTTTAGAGTGTTGGAGCTCAACCTCAACAAAAAGATGCTCGCCAGCATTACATGGAGGTGGCTGCGCAGATATATCAACAATGGAGAACGAAATGTGATTGCGTAGGTATATTGCAACACCACCTCCATTGCCAATCGAACGATCATTTCTAATGAGGTGGAAGCCCGGCAGGGAGTAGGTGGAAGAAGGAAGACATGGTTTAAGCCAGGACTCTGAGACAAGAATAGCGTGTATGTTTAGATTGCTAAAAGTTGCCAGCATATCAGGAAAGTGAGCCGGAATGCTTTGGGCATTTATGTGAACCACATTGAATTTATTATAGAACGTGGGAACAGCGAAATGAGATCATCAGAAAGACATGGTATGCTTATAAGACTGTTATCATAACTATCGACTGAGCAAGAGGTGTCACTATCGCCCGTAAAGTCTAAATGAAATATATTATCGCTAAAAGTGTGCATAAAATATTATACGAGTAACAACAAAAGAAAAAATTAACTAATTAATAAATAAATGAAATAAAACACTGGCTCAAATAAAAGAAAATATATAGGAACAAATAACAATGGCAAGAGGAGTAAAAAAAAAAAAAATGCAGGGATATGTCAAAAAAACAATAATTATAATATACCAGTGACGGTCTTAAGGCTAATTTAAAGTATTGAAAAATAATAAAATACATATATACATACATAAAAACAAAATAGGTACCTATATATAAACAATCAATCATGTCCACTTACCAGTAATGGTGAATAGAAATTTTTTTAAATATACATAAAAAACAACAAAAAGAGAAACACACATAGGAATACAACGGCTAATATAGTTAACATATCATAGTTAATCACAAAAGTAAGTTACAATTTTTATACCAAAATTTCAATAGTAGATGGTAGTAAGAATAGTGGTATGTAGTTTTTATATTAATATAACATTGACAGGTCCTTTAAGGTTCATAGTGCACTATACATTTTATTAACATTTAACTTTAAACACATATCCAATAAACAATTATGTTTAGCAGCTACCTGCTGTAAGTAGAGGAGATAACAAAAGTAAAAAAAAAAGAAAACTTCCATTTGCATTACAAAAGTAGGCTGAATGCATGACAATCAATAACAGAAATTAGACACATTCACAATGAACTATGCACATCATAGGTTGGTGCTGTACCTGTTGTATGAGAGTGTGAATTTATTAATAAGGAGTAACATATGCAAATTTGCTTAATTAATCTATTACATAACTTGTATTAAACTTATACATGTATGCGTTACTATATAATATAAGTAGCCAAAAACCCAAGCTGTATTAGAATTTGTAAATGTACTATAATATTTTACAAAGGAAGTTATTTCATATTAAATAAATGTATGTATCTAAGTTTACTATAATCATTCATTATAATTTAGAAAAATAAACACAAATGCTAATAGCGTTTCACTTATTAAGCAAATTTATTTTGTAATTGTAATGATTATAGAATCCAAATGTAATATTATATAATGACATACCGACATGACAGAGGAATTATAAATATTCTATTACATGCTTTTAACACAAATATTAATCTTTAGATGAACATAATAAGATGGCTAACAAGGATTATAATGTACAAAGAGAAAAAGAAATTTGAAATGAACCTTGAAGGAAGTATGTTTTAATAATTATAGCAAAAATAAACAATCATTATTAATATAACTTCATGGATTTATTTTTTTGGTAGTGATATTTCGTTTAACCCTTACATTGACAGCTTTGGTACATTAGTTGTTTTTTTAGCATCTGGGTTTATTTTAATTTGATTAATCTCTATTACTGAAGATACACACCGTCGGGAACCATCTGGCAATAAAATATAATAAATCCCTCCTTTGTCCAACATTTTGAGATACCAAATTTCTCCCGTGCAGCCATAAAAGTATCATGCCTTTGTTTGTTAGAAATTCAGAAATAGTGATACCTGAACCTTTGAGGTTTGTTTTCGAATACCACACTTTATCGCGAAGAATAACATCTTGAAATTTAACAATGATAGGTCGAGGCTTGGTATGGTTAACCTGACGACCCATCCGGTTACACCTCTTCACATCACTAGAAGAACACTCTTTAATATGTAACTGATCGCATAACACTTTAATGAGGACTGCTTCAGTATTTTCATTTGTTGTTTCTGGGACACCATGAACTAGCAACATCTTCCTTCTGCCTCTGACCTCCATTTGGTCTACATTTTGGGCCAACATTGAACTTGCTGTTGGAGGCTGCTGAGAGATTGGACAATAAATGTCTTAAATGATGCATATTCTGCAGACAGAGCTGTGGTGTTTGGAGGAGAAGTTGGAGATTTTCGCAGCTCATCTTCAAAATTAGCCATTCTTTTATTAAACACCTCCATTAGATTCGTCAAAGTGTCTTTAATAGTAGACTCCATTATGGGCAAGTGCAGGACTTTTCGAAAATGTTTCTGTTATTGTTCTGATGTGTGTAAAACGTATGGAAATACACTCACTGGTAGGCAAAAATGACCTAGTTCTTATTCATAAGACTAATAGACAGATTTAAACACTTTAACTATTTTTAATTATAATAACGATATCAGAGCGCACAGGTTACGTTTTCTTCCGACTGATATGATATATACATATATATATACATAAACACAAAGTTATTAAAATAATAAAAAAAAAATAATAATAAATACATACATAAAAGATTAAGAAGATTTGTTCATTGCATCGTTAAGAAGAAGATCCCGAACTTTTATCTTAAACGTGAGACGATTAGTTGCTGTTCTGATTTCGAGAGGGAGCGCATTCCTGAGAAGGATACTTTGAATAAGGAAGGAAGAGTGAACAACATCAGAGGTGTGCGACGGACATAAAAGAAGGGAGTTACTAGATGAGCGAAGCTCTTTGTCGTGGTTAGAACCCAAATATGTAAAATAGGAAGTAAGATAAGAAGGTGGTTTTGTAGATGTCAGAATAGAAAATAAGGTGTTAAGGCAACGCAGACTTCGCCGCTGACGGATGGATAACCACTTTAGCTGTGAACGAAAAGAAGACACATGATCATACTTACGGAGGTTGAAAATAAATCGAATGCAGTTATTTAGAAGTCGATCGTACTTATCAAGGAGGTCTGCATTCAGGTCGAAATAGCACACATCACCATAGTCAATAATGGGAATAATTAGAGTTTGCACAATCACTGCTTTGGTCTTAGACGGGAGAAAGTTTTTCAAACGGTAGAGGGCTCGTAGAGTACCGGTTACTTTACGACTAACATTCGCCACTTGTTGCTGCCAGCTAAGAGTTGTGTCTATGTGAAGTCCAAGGTCTTTAACAGATGGTGACAATTCTATAATATTACCATCGTATATTACCGAAGGTAATACTGTTGTATCCAGTTTACAGATAGTCCGGTTGCTCCCCACTATAATGGCTTGATATTTGGAAGGGTTAACAATTAGTCCAAACTTTTGAGACCAACTCTTAATATATTCTAGGTCTTTGTTAACCAAGCCTATCGCTACATCTACACTATCTACACTCGCCTGTGCGTACAACTGCAAATCATCAGCATACAGATGGTATGCACACTGAAGACCAGGAGTAATGAGATTGATGAATATTGAAAATAACAAAGGAGATAATATGCCGCCTTGAGGAACACCAGCGCTAAGGTTGCACCAGCTTGATGAGGTCTCGTTGATGCGAACCACTTGCTGGCGTCCTTGAAGATAGGAAGAGAACCAATTTGTTGCTGCGGAAGAGATCATTGAATGGGAAAGGATCTGAAGTAGTAGGTCGTGATCGATGGTATTAAAAGCGTTAGAAAAGTCAATTAAAACAAGCACGGTAACATTGGTGTTCTCTATGCCTGTCCTAATATCACCTGTAACTTTAAGGAGAGCCGTAACGGTACTATGGCTCGGTCTAAAACCAGACTGAAAGGGGCTTAATACGTTATTGTGGTATACAAACTGCGATAATTGTTTATGTACACAAGCTTCGAGTACTTTGGATAGGAATGGAAGTATAGATATAGGTCTAAAATGACATGGTAAGGAAGGATTTGTAATTTTAGGCAAGGGGACAATGTACGCTTTACGCCAGAGTGAAGGATAAATTCCAGAATCAAGTGAGAAGTTGATAATATGAGTGATAGGAAGAAGAAGGTAGTCCAGGATAAAGATAATCATGCGACGGCTAATATTGTCGCAACCTAGTGCATTGGACTTGATGGAAAGGATAATCTTTTTAATCTCTTCTTTAACAACAAAGGAGAAGTTAAATTCTTCGAAGTTTAGACTAGGTAGACCCTTGATATAGTTTACGGTTTCACATTTCGTTTGGTAGTCCAAGGGAGTATGGGCGCAAAAAAAGCGATTTATGTCATCTAAAGCAACTGTCTTTGGAAGTTCAGTATATTTTTTTTTGCCAATCCCAAGAGTTCCAAGGAGCTTCCAAATAGCTGTGGGGGACGATGAATTAATGTTAGTAAGAATATGACGGCGTTTAGCGTTGCGTACCATCTGGTTGCAGTGATTTCTTGCAGTTTTATACGAATCCCAATTTTTTTCACAGCGATCATTTCTGTATTTACGAAAAGCCTTATCTCTTCGTCTCATTGCAATTTGTACTTCGTGAGTTAACCAAGGCGCTGGTGGACGCTTAATCTTCACTTTTTTAATAGGAGCGTGGCTGTCATACAAGCTGAGGACAACATCGTTGAAGGCACAAAGTTTTTCATCAATAGTAATAGCTTTAAAAACAGTTTCCCAATTTAAAGTGGAAGCATCTATACGTAATTTCTCCACATCCATACGGCCAAAGCAACGTCTGTGCAATACTTTAGGACGGGATTTAGGAGGTTCTAAGACGTAACAAAGGTAGATAAGGTCATGGTGGGAAAACCCAGGTGCAAATTGCTGACCATAGGAGGAGACGAGGGCAGGGTTTGAGGTAAGTATTAAGTCAAGCCATGTGTCTTCTCTCTTAATATTGTGGTGAGTGGGTTGTAAAGGAAGCACATGCAGGCCAATTGACTTAATTATTTGTTGTAACCTGGTAGACCGTGGCGAGGAAAGAGCAAGGAGGTTTGTGTTAAAATCACCCATGATGATATGGTGCGAATATTCCGACCCTATAGATTCCAAAATCATTTCGACACTGGAGAAATAATCTACTGAGGGTGGACAATAAACGACACCGAGAACAATTTTTATGCCCCGGATACATACTTCGAGGAAGAGGAACTCAGCAGTTGTGTAATTAACGGGTGAGGAAGAAGCAATTATTTTAAAAGGAAAGTCACAGCGGAGGTATATAGCTACACCACCTCCTCTTCTGCCCTCACGATCGTTACGTATTAGAGTAAAGCCAGGAAGGGGGTAAGAGGTCGAAAGAAGATTTGGTTTGAGCCAACTCTCCGAGATCAGAACAGCATGAAGATTGGCATTACCAAAAGTCTCTTCGAGTTCGCTATAGTGAGTGGGCACACTTTGTGCATTAATATGACACACGTTTAACAAAGACCGACTTTGGTTAAATGCACCTCGTACAAAATCGCTCAACGTTCCAGTCAGGGAGTGATAACTGTCATCGCTAGATAATGTGTCCGTATCATCTAAAGAATCAACAGAATAAAATGAATCTTCATCAGACATTCTATGAAGAAATATATATGTATGTATACGTAAATAATAAATAAAATAAAAATATATGTTCTATAATCCTGTAGATAAATATTTGTATAAATATAAAAAAAAATATGTATATGTATATTAATGTGCAAAAATATCACAAGCGATCGTTCTATCTCTGCACCACCCGCCAACGAACATAGTTACAATTCACTTGATGAAATTACGACAGTAAATAATAATAATAGTACATGAATATCAAAGAAGTGAACAAAAGGTAAATAAATCATGCTATTTAAAAGAAATAAAAATCATAAAAATAAAAACTACGAATGACACACTTCTTAATTATTGTTCACGAACTCAACGAAACGGTGACACGCACTGCAGCAAATATCCGAACGGTAAAGTTTACAATTACCGTCGATGGTCAAATTCTAACATATACAATTATGACGTACAAAAGTAAACAAACATTTATACATTTAGAAAACGATTGGATAACATTGAATATCTTAGCGTTTTAGTGTTGTTTATCTTGCGAGATTTATAATATTAAATACATACAAATGTCTAGTTAAAAACAAAAGTAAAGAGAAGAAAAAAAAAAAGAAATAAAATGTATATCTGTTCTTATAGTGCAAATAAGTAGATAATTTGTGTCAATATAAACTTTGCTGTTAGTAGTGGGTTCGTGAACAGGCCCATTATTAGTTTCTTATTACGATGCAGTGTATAATTTATTTACGAGACTTGGAGTTTAGTGCTGAAGATCCCGAGTTTCCAGTGATACGTGTGGGTTCAGAAGTTACCGTTGGATATTTTTCTGTGAGACGGTTTATTTCGTCCATTGTGATGATTTTATAAAATATATGTATATATAGACCGCTGAGTTTCTTGTTCTTCTCAGGTCCGTGGCATTTGTTTTACGAATGGCTGGTAGATTTTGACGTTCAATAAGTGAACTATTGTTCCCATGTTGAATAAAAACTTTGACTTTGATTGGTTTTATTACTTATAGAGAAATTACACACAGTTGCTCTGAGAAAGAAAAATAATCCTGTGGATATAACTGACAAAGAATTCAAAAATAGATACCGTTTGAATAAAGAATCATTTAAGTTTCTTTGTAATCAACTGTAATTTATTAATATCCTTTACAAATATTCATACTAAGTTAAATTTGTTTTAACTAAGTATTTTTAATTATTTCCAGGTGATTTTGGTTATCCACAGCGACCCTGGTTAATGGCACCAATTTTAAATGCTTTTAAGGGAACTCCAGCTTATAAATATACAGCAATTCATGGAAGGACCAACGTAGCTATTGAAAATACCTTTGGGCAACTAAAAAACCGATGGCGTTGTTTGTGTAAGAATCGCACATTACACTATGCTCCAGTAAAATGTGCAAAAAAACAGCATGCTGTGTGTTGCACAACTTAGTCATTGAGTTCAACATACCGGAACCAGAACCAGCAGAGATTGAAAACCCAAATATGGCTATAACAATCTCTGAACATATTTTCCAAGAGAATACTTCAGGAGATGGGTTAATTAGGGGTAATAAGAAGTATTTGAATGGATAAAATTAATAGACTTCATACATACTCATACTTTTGTTTATTAATTTTGTAAAAAAATACAGTAATTAAATATTAAGCTTAATTTAAGACATTCTCTCCATAAACCTCACAAAAGCTTCCATTGCCTCTTTCATAAACTCCAGCCATTGATCCTGCATCCGTTGCTCTTGAATCTCTCCGTCTTACTCTTTCTTGTACCTCAAATTGTCTCACTCTCAACCGATCTCTCTCTAATCACTCATATACCCTATCCCGCTCTGAAGCATACTCCTTTGCCTTTCTGTCCATGTCTAAAAGCATTTAGTCAAATCTTGTTTTCTGTGGCGGAGGGTGCCACTCCTCTTCCTCGCTAATGACTGGAGAGAGAGCCTCAGTAGGTGGCAGAGGAGCCACTGTTGGTTGGCTGCTTGTGCTCGGAGTATTCCAATCTATAAATTATTCCAATATGTAATTAGCCAGTTTATACATTTAGTCTAATTTAGGTTATCATAGATATCATAGCTGTGATATCCTTCTCATTTTATGGTTTATGTAAAAAGCTACAGTATTAGGAAACAATAAACTTCAATAAATCTAAAATTAAATGTGCTATTAACCTATTTCTGGTTCCATTAAAATAACTTTTGCATTTGGCCTCTCAGTTTCAACTTGACAAGTTTCTGAAATTTCTTCCTGACAGATTGAATTTATATCGATGCTAATTTTTTTGAGATTTTGTTAAAACAATCTCTCGGATATCCTACCGGCTGCGCCAGTCAAGTTTTGGCTAGTCGTGAGGCTTTTTTTAAAAAAACAATTTATTTAATTAATTAAGCCTAACACACGAGTGGAGCTAATGGTGGCTCGATACAGAATAGTTTGATATGCTTTCGCCGGAAGGGCGCGGTTGATGGTTGTTTTGACCGTTACAGTGGCCGTTGATTCTCAGACTCTCACAGTCAGTCATCTCTTATCTGCGCTGCGTTGACACTTGTAGATAGGCCCCATATGCACAGCGGTTATAACTAAATACTCGTACATACAAGTACACATATACATAAAAGAAAAAAAATATTTACTAAGTTAAATACGATGCTGGTGTTTCCATAATAGATTATAAATAAATGCTATCACAACAGTAACGATAAGAAGTGCTCCTTTGCGCGCATTTTAAAAGTGTGAAGCGAAGGGCATTCGCGTATTGGCAGAGGAAGTGAGTTCCACAGTTTCACGCACGGACAGTGAAGGATTTGCTATAGCACACAGAAGAGTGGGAAGGGAATTTCAGAAGACGGTACTTGTTGAGCGACTTGCTTGGTCTCTAGGTACCAGGACAGTAAAACGATCACGAAGATAAGCAGGGTACTTTGGACAGAAAAGGATGGGGTAAAGAGAGGAAAGGACATGGTATCCCAGCGCAAACGTATAGGTAACCACCTAAGTGTATTCCGGAATTCAGTAATGTGATCATGTTTTACGGAGGCCAAAGATAAAACGGATGCAGAGGTTT
>JAGSMW010000243.1:0-10899 GCA_029286795.1 Byasa hedistus
GTCACTTGCAAACAGACTACCCGCTCAAGAACTTTCGACAAACATGGTAGTATGCTAATCGGACGGAAGTCTTTATAACTTTGCGGATTGGTGTTCTTCTGTAAGGAAATTACATTTGCACATTGCCATAACGTAGTCTATAGATATTTCATCAATACCTTGCGCATTGGTATTAATGCTTCTTTCTGATCTTACTTACAATTTCTTCTGACACTGCTTGTAAAGAAAAGGTGGCTGAGCTATACCGATTGAATTCAAAATAAGTCAGTTGCGAAAGACCTGCATCTGACTTTCCGGGTATGTCCAAGAAAGCCTCATTTATTTTGTTAGCATCACTGAATTGAACCGGAATGTCATCATGCTTACTTTCAGTCAGAACATGTAATTTTAAATTTTTCCAGAGTACCTTTGAGTTATGTATCATTGTGCAAAGCGGATGCCGACAAACGCTTTAAGTCCATGTAGTATTGCTTATGAGTGTCGAGATTGGTTTGGTGGCAACGTTTCCGAGCATTGTTACGTAACTTAAACATAAGTTTTATGTTATCAGTTATCCACGGCGTCGGTTGTGATTTAAATAATTTTGTTTTTACCGGTGCATGTAAGTCAAATAAATACTTTATACACGTATTAAAATAATGTTACGTAACATTTTATTTACATCTTGTTCCAGGCATATGTATTCCCAGGAGATGATATTCAAATCATTTTCAAAAGTGTCTAACAGAATGTCTTTCATTGGGCGAAATGATACAATTTTTTTTTGTAGGCTTATCTTTCCTAAAATTTAGTTCGCAGGTCACAAATGAGTGATGACCCAACTCAATTATGTGATCTACTTGTGCATTTCGATACCGAGCATCTGTGCATATAACATCAATGAGTGTGGCACTATCCCCAATAAAGTGAGTCGGATCAGTTATTATCTGCTTCATATTGGCGTGTTTTAAGAAGTTCATAAGCTTTCTTGTGTTTAAATTTGTATGATTAAGCACATTGATATTAAAGTCCCCCAATAATATTATATTGTCGTACGGTGACAGGGAACATAGACTGTCCGTTATGGCATCCAGGAAGATATCTAAATCGAGCCAAGGAGGTCGATAAGCTGTTCCTATCAGTAACTTTTTAGTATCTGTCGCAAGACTAATCCACATTTGTTCTACCAGTGGGTGTTGCGGGTGACTACTTTTTTTTTTTTTTTTTTTTTCTCTTTATTAATTTTGGGACTTTTAATAGAATCATGCCAGTCCCATCATACCATAACATAATTACACACATTCATATACATTATACTCAAACAATTTTTAATATATAATACTTTTTAGAATAAACATGAACAGTGCTCTGGCCCTCTCCGAGCCCGGAGAAGACAGAACACTGTGAAACGGACTAATATTAAATCTATTTATGCCGAGAAGTTCTTTTATTTTATTCCTAATTTGCTCGTTCTGGACACATTCCTGTAATATGTGATGAACGTCGTCTACCTTTTTACATACCTCACAATAAGGTGAGGGTACCTTTTTCATTAAAAATTTAAATTGATTTAGTGGAATGTGTCCAGAACGGACTCTATGAGCTATCTTAATTAAGCTTCGAGAATATTGAACCTGTTCAAACCATGGTATGTGTGGCGGTTCATTGACTAACGTCTTGTACCACACTCCTTTCTCTTTGGACCTTTCATTGAAATGAGTTTTCCAAGTCTCACGACATTTTTTCCTATATTTATACAGAATCTCATTAATATTTTGTTGCACATAAATTTCCGCTCCGTCAGTACTAGCATTTTTGGCTAAACGGTCCGCCTCTTCATTGCCACTTACGCCAACATGAGATGGAATCCATTGTATTTTAATTAGGTAGGAATTGTTAAGTAGGGTAAATATTTTATCTAATATAGTATAAGCCAGCGGGACACCTCTATCACCGGAGGCGCATTTTTCCAAGTGTTGTAATGCACTTCTACTATCCGTAAAAATTACAAGTTTCTGTAGTTTAGAAGAACTTATGTACGATAATGCTTCAGAAATAGCTAACAATTCCGTCGACATTATGTTAATATTCGATGTTACCTTGTATAACCCAGAGTTTGAATTTCTGTAATTATAATATGCTGCCCCGATGCCGTTTTCTGATTTGGAACCGTCTGTAAAAATTTTATCCATCCTGTGTACTTAGTATTAATTTCTTGTAGAATAATAGACTTTAACATATCATAATTATAAGTGTGTTTTGAATGTTTTATATCTGTGAGATTAGTCTGAATTACGTCCTTGATACTTATATATGAAACCCAAATTGGAAGTGTAAACATGGTCAGAATTTGTGACGAGTGAATTTTGTCAGAAATAATATCACCAAAAACTGTCGACAGTAAAGGTTTTTTTTTAAACGCCAATATTTTGTTTGACTTTCAGAGTTCAATGTTTTTAACAATTGAATCGCTTCTGAATTACAATTAGATATAAGTTTTAATCCAAATTTATAAGCTAAAAAACGCCTTCTCACGAACAAAGGTTCTATACTAAGTTCCGATTCCATGACATGGACAGGCGTGGTCTTAATAAAGCCTCCAATAATGCGCAGCGCCTGATTTTGTATGACGTCCAGTTTAGATATATGGGTCTTAGCACTGCTATCAAATAGAAAACATCCAAAATCCATCTTACTTCTGATCATTTAGTATTAACACCCGAGACCTCTTCAACGAGCGCTATTGTTCAACGCATTATTGGAGAAACAGAAACTGGTAGAGATGATTCACGATTGAACTCGCCGGAGCATGTGAAGCAAACAGGTATAGCGGAGCCTTCACACATATCGAAACAGCAGAACGGATCCATCCTGGACCCTCAAGAAACGACGCAGATACTTTCAGCGGAAATAGCTGAGGATGCGCACCTGCCCGAGCCAAGAAAGAGAGCACCAAGTGGTAGGATAGTAGAGGCGAGGGAATGGCATGAGTACGCAAGGAACAATATTAATAAGTCTCGCAACATGAGGACGGGACTAAAAAACGCTGCCATATTAGCGGTTGACAATTTGTTCCGTCTGATAAAGGAGGGAGCGGACGAGCTGATGCGGAAAAGAACGGTAGCCCCGAAAGTTAAAGTACCAGAAAAAGAAAGCAAAGGGGTTAATACAGATGATATAGGAGAAGACGAAGAACAAAGCAAGGAGGAAAGAAGGGGACAGGGTACAAAAGAAATACTAGAGATTCTGAATTACAAGGAGAAAAGATAGAGAACACTTATATCGAAATGGAAAGGCTAAAGCAGGTGATGGAACAGCATAGATCGACACCTTCACCAGCATCGTACGCGGAGGCAGCTAGCCTGAACCACAGACCAAGTCTTGAAAAAGAAGTAATGCACTCGGTCGTCATTTCATCAAAGAACGATCAGGATACGGGTGAAGAGGTGCTGGCGAGAGTTCGCGAGGCAGTGAATGCCAAAGACGGTTGGGTCACTGTTGACCGAGTACGCAAAATCAAGGACAGAAAAATAGTAGTCGGGTGCAAAACTGAAGAAGCTCGACAAAAAATCAAGGAGAGATTGAAAGGTGCAGCAGATCATCTTAACGTCGAGGACATTAAAAACCAATATCCCATGGTAGTTCTTAAAGACGTCTTATCGTACAACACCGACGAAGACATTCTTACGGCCTTTAGGAACCAAAATGGAGATGTTTACCGAGGTATAGATCAGGACAAGGCCAAAATAGAAGTACGGTACAGGAGGAAAGCACGAAACCATCACTGCGCACATGTGGTCCTTAGAGTGTCATCACAAGTGTACCGCAATCTTATGGAAAAGGGGCATGTATACATCGACATGCAGCGTATTAGGGTAGAGGACCAAACACCGCTTATCCAGTGCTCAACTTGCTTGGGATATGGACATGGACGCAAATTCTGCAAGGAGACTGTATCGAAATGCAGTCACTGCGGTGGCCCTCATCTAAAGAAAGATTGTGGAGGCTGGATGGCAGGAGAGGTTCCCAAATGCTGCAACTGTAATGCGGCGAAACTCGGACAAATGGATCATAACGCATTTAGCGCTGAGTGTGCAGTGCGCAGAAAGTGGGAGGCATTAGCCAGAGCCAAGATAGCGTATTGTTGATACGGTTGATAACGGCTCACGGATACCCACTGGAGGATATGTAATCGCCCAGGCCAACCTGCAAAGAAAGCAGTTAGCAACGGAAGAGCTAATGATAGAGTCAGCCAACAGAAACATCGTCCTAGCACTGGTCCAGGAACCCTATGTGGGTGGAATAAGGAGAATGAAGAATTACCGAGGCGCGAGAATCTTCCAGAGCACTGGTATAGAAGACGGGACAGTGAAGGCAGCAATTGTTGTATTTAATGATGACATTGACGTCCTCCAGTGCCCCAATCTCTCTGATAATAACATCGTTGTTATAAAAATCCGAACCAGTGCTTGGGAAATCGCTGTAGTGTCATTTTACTTTGAGCCGGACAAACCCATAGGACCGTACCTGGACCGGCTAAAAGACATCTGCGGTAAAATGGGAAGTACGAGACTACTGATAGGAGGCGATTGTAATGCCAAGAGTACTTGGTGGGGAAGCACTAATGAAGACACCAGGGGTGTTGAGATGTCCGGAGCCTTGGAAGAGTCTGGGCTCCAGGTATTAAACACAGGCGATACACCCACGTACGACACTGTGAGGGGTAATAGGGTGATCACAAGCCACATAGACATAACGGCGTGTACTGACGACCTTGTGGGATTAATAGCAGACTGGACCGTAGACCGATCGGTTACGAGCTCAGATCACAACACCATTCTCTTCCAGCTTAACTTAATAAGGAGTAAGGGTTTTAGAATAGAGAGAACAACTCGGCTTTACAACACCAAAAAAGCTGACTGGGCGCTCTTCGCTAAGGAGTTGACCAACAACAAAGCCGCATACAACATCTGCGCAGCGACAATAAATGAAGTTAACCACAAGGAGCAGTTAGAAAAAATTGCGCGAGATTATACGGAGGCTATAACCCAAGCATGCATAGCAAGTATGCCTACAAAGAGAAGGTCTGAGACCGTAAAAGTCCCATGGTGGAACAAAGAGCTCGAACAAAGAAAAAGAAAATGGTTACTTTTAGGAGAAGGATCCGAAATGCTGCCCCACATAGACGAGCTATGGTCGTCGAAGAATACCTGGAGAAGAAAGCAGATTATGAAGGTCATGCCAAAAAGCCCGTACAGCAAGTTGGAAAGAGTTTTGTGAAAGACAGGACAGAGAAGGATTGTGGGAAGGAATATACAGGGTTATCAACCGGACCACCAGGAGAGAAGAAGATATGACCCTGAAAACCAATGATGGAAAACACCTGAACCCTAAAGAATCGGCAATCTTACTAGCCGAGACATTTTACCCCGAGGACCTAGCTGAAACAGACAACACAGACCATAGTCGAGTTAGAGAAGCGGCAGAGACAGTAAACGAGCTGGTCCCTAGTGAAATTCATGATCCACCGTTCACCTCATTGGAGTTGAAAACCGCAGCGGAAAGTTTCAATCCCAAAAAGGCTCCGGGAGCGGATGGTTTTACGGCAGATATCTGTAGCAGAGTAATACTCCAGGATCCGGATTCTCTACTTGCCTTTTACAACAAGTGTTTGCAGATTGCACACTTTCCGAACATCTGGAAGCAAGCCACAATAGTGTGCTTAGGAAGCCAGGCAAGGATGATTACACGAACCCCAAAGCGTACAGACCAATAGGTCTACTGCCAGTGTTGGGGAAGATCCTGGAGAAGATGACGGTAGCGAGAATAAAATGGCACATAATACCGAGGATTAGTACTCGTCAGTTCGGATTTATGCCCCAGAAGAGCACCGAAGACGCCCTCTATAAACTGATACACCATATCAGGGGTAAGTTGAAGCTCAAAAAGATAATTACCCTAGTGTCTCTGGATATAGAGGGGGCCTTCGACAGCGCCTGGTGACCGGCAATCAAAGTCAAATTGGCTGAGGAAAAGTGTCCCGTAAACATAAGAAGGCTACTAGATAGCTACCTGAGCTGCAGAAGGGTTACAGTAAGATTTGCCGGGGAGGAATGCATGCGCAATACCTCGAAAGGTTGCGTGCAGGGGTCAATTAGTGGTCCTCTTCTATGGAACCTTCTTCTGAACCCGTTACTTGTAGGACTCACTGCAAGAGGTGACTATTGTCAAGCGTTTGCGGACGACGTCACCCTTGTTTTTGACGGGGATACGGCACACGAGATAGAAGGACGAGCCAATGCCTCTCTCGAATATGTTAGGCAATGGGGTGTTAAAAATAAGTTGCGGTTCGCACCGCACAAGACCTGTGCAATGGTGCTGACTAAAAAACTCAAATACGACACCCCCCGGCTGCATATGGGAGGGACTTACATTACTATGTCCAGGGAAGTAAGGATTCTGGGGCTTACCATTGACGATCGCCTAACATTTAATAGTCACGTGGCGAATCAGTGTAAGAAGGCATTAGGCTTGTATAGGCAAATCGCTCGGGTAGCCAAGGTCACTTGGGGTCTTGATCCTGAAATCGTGCGGTCTATATACGTAGCTGCGGTCGAGCCGATAGTGTTATACGCGGCGGCGGCATGGGCACCAGCAGTCAAAAAGCTGGGTATTCAGAAGCAGCTCAACACCGTGCAGAGAGGCTTTGCACTAAAACTCTGCAGAGCGTACCGCACGGTCTCTCTCCACTCGGCCTTGTTGTTGTCAGGAATACTACCCCTAGATCTTAAAATTCAGGAGCAGTTCGACCTGTATGAGGCTCGGAGAGGATTGTCCCAGGCACTGCTAGGCGATAAGGAGGTGGAGCGAATGACGGTATTTGCAGATACTCCTCACCCTGCTTCACATATGGACCTCAAGTTTACAAGTCTGGTAGACCAAAACTCCGTGGACGAACACAATGTGCAGGCGGTTAAGATATACACCGACGGCAGCAAGCTTGAGGGTAAGGTTGGAGCCTCACTTTCCATATGGAAAGGCGAAGGGGAGGTCCAAAACCGGAAGCTATATCTGTCCGCGTACTGCACAGTCTATCAGGCGGAACTCTTGGCCATATGTGAGGCAACCAAATTAGTCTTGAGAAGGACGGAAGAGAGCTACGGTTTGTACAGTGACTCTAGAGCTGCGCTAGATACTGTTACAAATTATGGCTCGCTCCATCCTCTTGCGGTGTTGGCTAGAGAAAATTTACGTAGGGCCTCTGACCAGAGCAAGAATGTATCCTTATTCTGGGTCAAAGCCCACGCGGGCATACCTGGGAACGAGCGTGCGGATGAACTGGCCAAGCTGGCTGCCCTTAACAGCAGAAGGAAGCCAGACTATGACCAGTGCCCAGTGTCGTATGTTAAGTGTCTACTTCGAAAGGCCTCAGTTGCGAGATGGAGCACCCGATATAACGAGGGTACAACCGCGTCCATCACGAAACTGTTTTTCCCAGACGCAACTGAGGCGTACAACTTGATAAGAAAGATCCGGCCAACTGGTCACTTAACCCAGATATTTACTGGCCACGGCGGATTCTCCCAATACTTGAACCGTTTCAAGTGTCGGGACAATCCATGGTGCGTATGTGATAACGCCACGGAGGAAACGGTTCCTCATTTGCTAACGGAGTGTCCTATCCATATGAACTCGCGGCATGAATTCGAGCAAGAGAAAGGGCTGAAAATAGATAAAGTAGGTTTATGCGAGTTAGTAAAAAATAAGTTAGTTAGAGAAAAAATTTTTAAATTCTGTATAAATATATGCACAGTAGTTAACAATAGGAATAAGGATAAGTAAATACGATTTTCGTAATGATATTTAAAATATTATTACTAGTAAATTATGTGAATAGGATAAAAAGCCCCTGAATAATAATATCAGGGAAAAGTAGAAAAAATTAAAAAAAAAAAAAAAAAAAAAAAAGCCATCTATAAATTTTTTAAGTATATCATTCAAAGAAGTATTACCAGCTACAAAATTACACGCAAAGGCTACGATACACTCATAAAAATATTTTAAGAATCCTTGAATCTTTTCCTCGAAATACCTTTCTGATAAAATGAATTTCTTTGCGCCTTGAAATAGGCGCCACCAATCTAATTTTTCTTGGTTTTTCCTTTTTTCTTCTCCATTTTGATTCAAGTTTCCATTCGAATTTTCTTCGCGTATATTTACTGTCTCTAAATTCTGCCTTGTATAGTTTTTCTTCCTTCTGTTGCTTGTTTTATTTGTTTTTATTGATGTTTTACCTTTTTGGGTTCTATCGTTAATGCCACTGAAATTTCTTTCTGAAGAGGAGCCTGAGTTACTGCAAGACATATACTCTGCACAAAGAGCTGCATCTCTGTATGACCTGCCTGGTACAATATATTTATTAGATGGTAAAGTTGGCGGTACGTCAAATCTTATAAATACCTTATAAGGGTTTCGGTATTTTATTCTTAATATTTTGTTTATATTTTCGGCGTTTAACAGTTTTGCTAATTCTATTTGTTTTGGAATAAGATTTAGTGACGTCATGCA
The DNA here is from genome assembly GCA_029286795.1 of Byasa hedistus. NCBI lineage: Eukaryota > Metazoa > Arthropoda > Insecta > Lepidoptera > Papilionidae > Byasa > Byasa hedistus. The sequence goes on from JAGSMW010000243.1 coordinate 8,548, forward strand.
AACTTCCGGAAATATTTCTTCTTTTGAATTATCTCTTTTGCTGTTTATTGATTTCTGTTTCTTTTTTCCAACCGCTATAAAACCTTCTTCATCACATTCCGTACCTTCACTTCTTATTCTTTTTTCTGGGCGAAAAGATCGAGCATCTTTTAGCCCAGAGTTATTTATTACTTCAGGCAAAATTTCTTCACTCTTTGGATTATCCCTATCCTCTAATCCAATTTCTCTATCTACCTATCTACCTCTCTATCACTAAAATCACTAAAGTCACTTTCATCATCATCATCCATCGCCTATAAATTCGTAAAACAAAAAAAATAAAAAACCGGGTAGTAAGCACAAAAAAAAAAAAAAAACACTGCGTAAACGTAAGTACCAGTCCGTGCGCTCGAGTACGCTTACGACTCGCGACTGGGGTGACTTCTTTTTTTTTTTTTAAGCGTACGTTTAAACCTGATTTAATATAAAAGGCAACCCCCCCGCCCCTACCCTCATGAGATGTAACCGGCCTCGGTTTGTGTCGTAGCCGATATCCTGGAACTGTCGGAGCCTTTCCCTCCTCTCCAATGCGCAGCCACGTCTCGTTTATAGCCATAATATCCACAGAGTGTTCACCCATAGCAACAAGAAATTCATCGTGGTTTGTAGCTAAAGACCCCGCATTTAGTAAACCTAACTTGATAAGTTTATCCCCCGCCATTTATATAAGTTATTATTGCAATTACAAGATAAATTAAAAACTGTCCTAAATGAGAATCTGTATGTGAGACGATTATTGATATAAATACATTTAAATCAACAAATAATATACATTTACATATAACAGCGTTAATAAATAAAAAACATAACATATCAAAGTAAAAAAGACAAGGAATAATAGGTAAGTAAATAATTTTAGTGCGATGTGGTAAATAAATATGTATAATAAATACACTGACATAACTCGCACTTACCTTATGACTACGCCCGCGATGCACTACACAGTATAACACATCTACTAAAAGACAGAAGGTAAGAGTAATTACGTAAACATAATTAATTTTGTGTATTAACAGGATGTTCACTGAAGATGTTTTTAATATCTGTTTCTGTATGTACCAATCGGACAGGGGTTCCCGGTTTTTGTCGAACAAAAATTCGTCCTCGCTTTGTCCATACAAACTTCCAACCGTGGTGTGCCGCAGCATCTCTCGCTTGCCGAAATAACTGTCGGTTTGTTTTTGGGTTAGGCGTTCATTAACATAAAACCGTTTAGAAGGCCCCGCAATTCCAATATCGGCGGTGTTTGCGCCGCGGCGAACACGCGCGCCATGTAGTAGCTGGTCACGCAGGTCGCGGCGCGCCAGGCGCACTACGACGCGCCGGGAGCGGCTGTCTGCTGGTCCTGAGGAGTCGGTAGCGTTGATGGTTCGGCTGCCCGTGCGGTACACATTCACTATGTCGCGCTCCTCGATGTTCACGGTTAACTTAGTGGCTATGAGTTGGACCGTGTGTAATAAGTTTTCTCCGCTCTGCTCCGGCAAGTTTGTTATCTCAATATCGTTCGAGAACAAATCTTGGTCTCGTTCGTTTAACTCTTGTTTAAGCTTTTCAATCTCCTGTTCCAACTCAGACTTGTACATCGGTTCCTGTCTATTTTGTGTTTCTATATTGCTTATTCTCGTTTCCATATCCTCCAAGCGGTCATGACATGATTTTAAGGTTTCTTTTAACTGCGTAACTTCTGTGCGAAGGTGCTGGAACTCGCCGCATAAGGATCTCATCTCTGTTCGCAGCTCGTCTTTAAATAGTCGAAGCTCCGCGGCGACATTAAGAGGCACTTCCATGGGAGCAATTTGAGCCGTGTTGTTCACCGGGCTTGCATCCGTCAGCTCGTCCGAACTAAGGCTCTTATTTTCCAGAGCATCTCTTTCTCTCGGCGGTGTATCGGCTGTGTTGTTTTTTTTTAAATTTCTTTTACATTCTGGACAGCGCCAGCTTGCTGTCAAACGGCCTTTAGCTGGTAACGAGACAGATGCTCGGTGATAATAAGAGCTGCATCTCCCACAAGCGACCGCATCTGCTTGCGCCAAGAACTTTTGACAACCTCCGCATCTAACGAATGATGAAAAAAAAAAAAAAAAAAAAAAAAAAAAAAAAAAAAAAAAAAAAAAAAAAAAAAAAAAAAAAAAAAAAAAAAAAAAAAAAAAAAAAAAAAAAAAAAAAAAAAAAAAAAAAAAAAAAAAAAAAAAAAAAAAAAAAAAAAAAAAAAAAAAAAAAAAAAAAAAAAAAAAAAAAAAAAAAAAAAAAAAAAAAAAAAAAAAAAAAAAAAAAAAAAAAAAAAAAAAAAAAAAAAAAAAAAAAAAAAAAAAA
>JAGSMW010000244.1:0-11879 GCA_029286795.1 Byasa hedistus
TGATTGGTTACACCGGTATCATAAGTAATTTCAATGGTGGATTTGCTATTTGAATATATGGTAGTTGACGCTGTGTTTGCAAATTTATTTCTATCGTGGTTTTTCTAATTTTGGACTCATTCGAAAATCCTGGTTTTCGTCAGATGGGTCCTCGTTTTGTGTTTGTTCGACTTGTGTATGTTCATAATCCTGATTAAAAGGCTGGTCATGTAATGTGTCATATGTATGTTCGGGGTAACTATTGTTATAGTATTCCGTGTAGCCGTAATCGTCATAAAAGTCACTGTAAGGGTCGTAATAATTATACTGTTGGTCATACATTTCGTTAAAGTTCATTTCGCGAGTTTTGAAGTAGTTAGAGGGTGGTGGATTTCCATGTCGGTTCCAGTCATGTCCTGTCAGAGTTCTTTGAGGAAACGGTTTTGTTATATAGTGGCTTACGCCGCTCATCGGCTGAGGGCCGGTATTATTATTAGGTTGGTAGTTAGTTTTTTGAGGTAGTCTAAAAGTGTTACTCTGCGGTCTATAATTAGGAGGCGGTGCCCTGAACACTTGCTGCGTTCTTGTGGGACCATTGGGTCGAGGCATATATGGTCTCCAAGTCTGTAATTGTTTGTGTGGCTGTATGTTCATAGGTCTATAAGGGGTGTTCATTACATGTGGGAAAGTAAAAGCGCGAGGTGGTGGTAACGCGGTAGAGGGTTGATTAAAATTTTCTGTGAACGTAGACGGTAACTTCCGTTCTGTATGGTGAAAATTACGTTGTTGTAGATATAATATGTTACTTTCCTCATGAACGAATTCTAACGCCTGTTCTATTGAATCCGGTCGCATACAACGTATGCGAGAACCCAAGGGTTCGCGAAGGCCACGAAGATACGCCTGAAGGGTTAACTTTTTATAAAGCTGCCTTTTAGCATCTATGGTACTTGGTATTGTCTCATGTAGACTGACGTATGTTATAATAGTACTGAATAAATTTTGACATTTTTCGTAAAATTCTTGTGGCGTCGCGGAACCTTGTGTTAGTAACGCTAAGTCATTATAAAGAGAGGTCTCATCTCGTTGGTCCGCGAAATTATTAACTAGGGCATTTCGAATGCCGTTCCAGGTCTCAGGGATACCATTTGAGTTTATAGTTCTGGCTGCAGGCCCTGTTACTTTATTTAAAATACCGTTTAATAAGGCTAAATTGGATAACGCGTAGATAGGTTCCGTTTTGAGATATCTCTCTACTAGTTGATCACATAGTGAGATGAAACGCGTGAGTATATTAGGGTTTCCATCAAATTCCGGAAGTAGTCTTAATGCTTTATAAATTTGATCTATCATGGCATCGCTCATTTTGACGGAGTCTAATGCGAGAGGTTTATCGAAATCTAAAACTAATTCACTATCTTCTAATAAATTTTCTAAATTTCTATTAGAATCTAACCGTGTTAATCTATTCGAATTACTTAATCTAGGGGTCCGCGAACTTCTTGAATGAAAAATCTTGGATGCTTATAGGATACGGAAAGGAAGAGCAACTCTAGTACGATCTAGATACTCACCAAAACATTTGCACTTCTCTGCTCGTACCGATGTCTTGGTACACCTCCCTGCAACAGCACTTGTAGGTTCTGATAGCCAACGCCCGTGATCGATTCACTGACTCTAATGTTTGCTATCCTACCGACTGCGCCAATTACGAAGGCTGCGGCCGGAGGTTGCAAAAAAAGGCAAATGGATACTTAAAATTAAATTTATTAAAATATAAAAAAATTACAATCTACATTACAACTAATGGGTGCTTAATGCTCAGCGATTGAACAAGAAGTGAAGATCCACATTGGCCCCGAATCGTAGGGCCGGGCGACGTCGTTGGTGGCACGTAGCGCGGGCTCCGCGGTTCCGCGTAGCGTGTGGGAACTGGATGCAGGTGCGCGAGCGTTTCCGAAGAATCCACCAAGTTACAGCAACCTGGGTGGCGGCGTGGTATGCACTTCCTAGCATACTGGGTTGCGTAACACATGCCTATACAGTACAACACATAAATAAACAATAAACATACATACACATTATTAATATAGCTTATGAAAAAATATGAGATACGATAAAATATGTCTGTTACATAAAATACATGCCATTATATTATAATAAGCAAGAAATAATGAATACACATAAAACGGGATAGAACAAAAGAAAATTAGTCTCACTGCAATTGTGTATATACTCTAAAACTTCATTCTTTGTTCTTGTAAAAGATGTAACTTGTATAGTTTTTTAAACGTTGCCTTTTCGTTACTGGATCTTATGAGAAGCGGTATGTTGTTCCAGCAGCTGGTAGCCGCGTACTTGAAACAACCCCTGAACGCTGCGGTTCTGAAAAGTGGTATTGCTAGTGGATTTGTTACGGCACGACACTGGTACGCAAGACGCTCCTGTCTCCAGATTAGCTTTTCGTACAAGTGCTCTGGCTTATGGGTTTTAATGATATCAAATAGTAAACAAGCTAAGTGGAGTTTTCGCCTCGCATCCATTTAGTATGTTGCTCGCGTTCAGATAAGGTGTCACGTGACTCCTAGGAGGAATATTAAAAACAAAACGAGCGCACGCGTTCTGTACTCGTTGGACCGCTCGAGCAGTACTTGACAACAAACAGGCACGGGCCATACACAGTGTCACAGTAATTAAGTATTGATAGAACCAGACTTTCGACTAATCTTTGTATCATTTCATTGTTGAGGAATTTCCTGATTCTGTATTGAACTTTTAACCTATAAAAACATTTCCTTATCATCTTATTAATGTGACATTCGAAACGAAGTTCCGAGTCTATAGTCAGACCTAAATTATTTGTTTCTTGCACTCTTTCTATAGGATCATTTCTAATTTTCAAACAAGGGTTGGTTAACGAAATATTTCTTGTTTGAGTTTTTGTACCAAGAATCATAAATTTAGATTTTTGAGTATTAAGGACTAATGAATTTTTTTCAGCCCACACCGCTACGTTTTCTAGTTCTAAATTTACTTTATTTACTGCTGTAACAGTATCTCTGGGATTAAAAGAGATGTACGGTTGAGTGTCATCTGCGTATATATGATATTTGCAGACATTAAAGCATTTGCATATATCGGCACTATACAGAATGTAAAGCAACGGTCCTAGTAAAGATCCTTGTGGTATTCCTCTTTTTACAGGAAGGGGCTGAGAATATACCGTAGAGCCGTCCATTTTCTTTATTCCCACACGCTGTGTTCTACTGGATACTGGATAGATAACTTTCAAACCACCGAATTGTCTCACTCTTGAAACCATAATAAGCAAGTTTTGATAACAACAAATTTATATTTATGGAATCAAAAGCACGCAAAAAATCTAGCAAGGTCAGAAATGTGCCATCTCATCATCCACTTCTATTAAAGCTGTAGCGGTTCCGCGTCCACGTCTGAAGCCAGACTGTAGGTCTGGAAGAATATTTTGCGTCTCTATATATTCCGTCACTTGCAAACAGACTACCCGCTCAAGAACTTTCGACAAACATGGTAGTATGCTAATCGGACGGAAGTCTTTATAACTTTGCGGATTGGTGTTCTTCTGTAAGGAAATTACATTTGCACATTGCCATAACGTAGTCTATAGATATTTCATCAATACCTTGCGCATTGGTATTAATGCTTCTTTTTGATCTTACTTACAATTTCTTCTGACACTGCTTGTAAAGAAAAGGTGGCTGAGCTATACCGATTGAATTCAAAATAAGTCAGTTGCGAAAGACCTACATCTGACTTTCCGGGTATGTCCAAGAAAGCCTCATTTATTTTGTTAGCATCACTGAATTGAACCGGAATGTCATCATGCTTACTTTCAGTCAGAACATGTAATTTAAAATTTTTCCAGAGTACCTTTGAGTTATGTATATTGCTGTTAATGTATTTTGTAAAAAACGCTACCTTTTCATTGTGCAAAGCGGATGCCGACAAACGCTTTAAGTCCATGTAGTATTGCTTATGAGTGTCGAGATTGGTTTGGTGGCAACGTTTCCGAGCATTGTTACGTAACATAAACATAAGTTTTATGTTATCAGTTATCCACGGCGTCGGTTGTGATTTAAATAATTTTGTTTTTACCGGTGCATGTAAGTCAAATAAATACTTTATACACGTATTAAAATAATGTACCATTTTATTTACATCTTGTTCCAGGCATATGTATTCCCAGGAGATGATATTCAAATCATTTTCAAAAGTGTCTAACAGAATGTCTTTCATTGGGCGAAATGATACAATTTTTTTTTGTAGGCTTATCTTTTCTAAAATTTAGTTCGCAGGTCACAAATGAGTGATGACCCAACTCAATTATGTGATCTACTTGTGCATTTCGATACCGAGCATCTGTGCATATAACATCAATGAGTGTGGCACTATCCCCAATAAAGTGAGTCGGATCAGTTATTATCTGCTTCATATTGGCGTGTTTTAAGAAGTTCATAAGCTTTCTTGTGTTTAAATTTGTATGATTAAGCACATTGATATTAAAGTCCCCCAATAATATTATATTGTCGTACGGTGACAGGGAACATAGACTGTGTATCTAAATCGAGCCAAGGAGGTCGATAAGCTGTTCCTATCAGTAACTTTTTAGTATCTGTCGCAAGACTAATCCACATTTGTTCTACCAGTGGGTGTTGCGGGTGTGCGTGTATCTTAATTAAGCTTCGAGAATATTGAACCTGTTCAAACCATGGTATGTGTGGCGGTTCATTGACTAACGTCTTGTACCACACTCCTTTCTCTTTGGACCTTTCATTGAAATGAGTTTTCCAAGTCTCACGACATTTTTTCCTATATTTATACAGAATCTCATTAATATTTTGTTGCACATAAATTTCCGCTCCGTCAGTACTAGCATTTTTGGCTAAACGGTCCGCCTCTTCATTGCCACTTACGCCAACATGAGATGGAATCCATTGTATTTTAATTAGGTAGGAATTGTTAAGTAGGGTAAATATTTTATCTAATATAGTATAAGCCAGCGGGACACCTCTATCACCGGAGGCGCATTTTTCCAAGTGTTGTAATGCACTTCTACTATCCGTAAAAATCACAACTTTCTGTAGTCTAGAAGAACTTATGTACGATAATGCTTCAGAAATAGCTAACAATTCCGTCGACATTATGTTAATATTCGATGTTACCTTGTATAACCCAGAGTTTGAATTCCTGTAATTATAATATGCTGCCCCGATGCCGTTTTCTGATTTGGAACCGTCTGTAAAAATTTTATCCCATCCTGTGTACTTAGTATTAATTTCTTGTAGAATAATAAATAGACTTTAACATATCATAATTATAAGTGTGTTTTGAATGTTTTATATCTGTGAGATTAGTCTGAATTACGTCCTTGATACTTATATATGAAACCCAAATTGGAAGTGTAAACATGGTCAGAATTTGTGACGAGTGAATTTTGTCAGAAATAATATCACCAAAAACTGTCGACAGTAAAGGTTTTCTTTTTAGACGCCAATATTTTGTTTGACTTTCAGAGTTCAATGTTTTTAACAATTGAATCGCTTCTGAATTACAATTAGATATAAGTTTTAATCCAAATTTATAAGCTAAAAAACGCCTTCTCACGAACAAAGGTTCTATACTAAGTTCCGATTCCATGACATGGACAAGCGTGGTCTTAATAAAGCCTCCAATAATGCGCAGCGCCTGATTTTGTATGACGTCCAGTTTAGATATATGGGTCTTAGCACTGCTATCAAATAGAAAACATTTAAAATCCATCTTACTTCTGATCATAGCCATGTACATCCTACGAAGATGTTTAGGATGCACTCCCCAGGTAGGCCCTGATAAAGTTTTGAGCAAATTCAATAGTTTTGTTGTTTTATTTTGCAGTTCCTTAATATGTTTATTCCATAGAAGAGATTTGTCTAACCACATTCCAAGATATCTATAACTGTCCACAACTTCTAGCTCTATACCATTCATGAGAGTCTTAACATTATTGCTGACCTTCCGACCCCTGCTAAATAAACATACTTTAGTTTTATTTACCGATATCTCTAGACCCAACTCATTAAGAAGTTCTACTACAAAGTTTAAAGACCTCTGAATTTTTTGGTTACTTTCAATAATGTTTTTGCTCTTAACAAACAATACAAAGTCATCTGCGTACTGACTTATTTTAACACTATGAACAGCATGGCATATCTTATATGTTGCTATGTTAAATAGCAAAGGGGAGAGCGGATCTCCTTGTGCTAGTCCCCGGTGTGTCCATCGTGTTATGCTACCAGTATTTTCGTTATATCTTACAAATAAATGTCTTTCATTAAGGAATGACCATAAATAATTACATATCTGTGTTCCCACTGATAAGTCATCTAGAATCGTAACTACTTTATTGATTTGTATATTATTATAAGCTCCTTCTATATCCAAAAAGCATGCAAGTGTAGGCAATTTTTTAGACAGGCCTATTTGTGTGTACGAAACCAGCTGATTGATATTATTTAAGCACGATTGTCCTCGGCTAAATCCTGTTGTGCTTTTGGATATAATTTTATTATTCTCTACAAACCATTCTATACGTTTGGCCAGTAGACTATGAAATGTTTTGCAAATACAGGATAATAGTGAAATGGGTCTTAATTTAGAGTTGCTGCCTTGTTTTGGAATCGCAATAATATTTATGTCACGCCATTGAACAGGAATAACGCCTGATCTGAATATGTGGTTATAAATTTGTAATAGATGTAATTTTCCAATCAGTGGTAGATTGTAAATCATAGAATAGGAAACATTATCCTTACCTGGTGCTGTATCTTTCTTTTTAAGGCAATGTGACAGTTCTTGTAGTGTAAATTCTTTTTCCAATAACTTATTTGAAGATTTAAATGTGGGTTTTGGAAGCGCGGCATCATCTGGAGCAAGACTGCATAGTAATTCTTCTATTTTAACTTGTGGTACACTCTCAACATTAGAAGAGAATCCTTTGAGCCATCTCATTTTCGTCCACATGTATGCACTGGTGACCGAACCGTCTATCTCATCACAAAATTTTTTCCATTGGTTCGATTTAGCCGCTAAAATCATCTTTTTGGCTTCCTTTATCTTTTCTTGTAAAGTATTTAAATTTTGAGGAGTAGGATTTCGTCTAAACTTTCTTAACGCCAAACGTCTTTGAGCTACGATTTCAGATAAATTAGAGTTCCAGTATTTTTTTAGGAAAAACTTTTGGGAGAGGTTACTCGATATCTTATACACAGGAATGTTCCTCCTGGCAGCTTCATTGATAACATTTACAAATGAATCATATTCATTTTGTATATTACAATTATTACTGTTGCTAGCCAATATTATATTATCCTTCACATAATTTACATATCCATTCCAATTAGCCTGCTTAAAATTTCTTTTTTTATTAAAATGGACAGTGTCTTTGTTCGGAATAGGTACATAGTACGGCTGTGGGTACGACCCACAATTTTTTATATTTTTCTCCTCGCACCAGCGGGTATCGGTAAATACCCCTCCGTATTGGACGGACGCGCGGGCTGGTGCGGGGAGAGAGTCGGTTAGTTGTCGCGCGGTAGCGAGGTCGAGTTCGGACGTGGTCTCGCGCGGGTCAGCACGTTCAGCTAGTGTTACGGTCCGCGGTTCGATTGCTTAGCGGTGTACCGGGAGGCGAGCTGCGCTGCCACTACAGGGGGTTGCAGCAGGAACGGCTTTGGCTCGCATCAGGATACTGGTACTGACTGACTGACTGACGGACGTGACAATCTTGAAGACGTCTACAAGGAGCGACGCGGGCGCGTGTGAGGTAAGCGAGTAGCACGTAGTTCACGGAGACATTGTGCCGCGGGCTCCCGAACCCGTTTTGTTCGGCACATCGTGCTGGTAGCAGAGCGTGGTTTGTAACCTGGTAGGTTATAGACAGGTTATAGTCAGGTTATAAACGGTTATATTCGGGTACGTGTTACGTTGCGTTTATAACGTCCGCTCGTCACGTCGTTACCTCGTTAAACATAATCAATTGCTTTTACGCTTAGTTTGTCGTATTGTTATACATTTAATTTTTTTTTTGTTACGTGACCGTTTTAGTGAACAGGTGTGCGGCCGATCGATTTTTTCATTGTTTTAGTATAGTTCGAGATCGCGACTTTTTTTTTCTCTGTCCTACCGACATTCTTTTTTTTTTATTTTATTTTTAATAATGGCCGGCAAATATACGGCGAGGATAGCCGGCGTGCTACGGTGGCTCGGCTCCGCGGTATTAAACATATCGCGTCCGGATCGAACGCAGGCCCTTCTGTCGAGATATCAGGTCTTAGATGACCAAATGGCGGATTTGTATGAGGCGTACCGCGGCGTACTCGAGTTGGGATTAGAGCCGGATGTAATTAAGAAAATAAATGCGGATATCGATCAGGCGGACGACCTGGCCGATCAGATCCGTCAGGCGGTAGGATGTATAAGGGGGTCGAGCGGCGATGACTCGCGCGCTGCGGCGGAGTCTGTCGCGTCACCGGCGCTCATCAGCAGGCTGCCACTGCTCGATTTACCACGGTTTAGCGGCGATTTAGACCAATGGGTAGCCTTTAATAATTTATACGAGAGTATAGTCCATTGCCGTAAGGATTTGACCCCGGCTCAAAAGTTAGCATATTTGTTGGCCTCATTAACAGGCGAGGCCAAGGGGTTGGTTCAACATTTAGGACTCATTGACGCCAACTATGAGATCGCTCGGGACCTACTCAACCGTAGGTATCAAAATGTTCGGCGTTTAGCGGATTGCCACGTGGCCACGATTCTAGGTCTGCCTAGGATATCCGCCGCGCAGTCGCTGCGCACGCGACTCCTCAACCCTTTATTAATCGCGGTGAACGGACTTAAGGGTTTAGATTTACCCGTGTCGAGCTGGTCGTTTTTACTATTGCATATAGTTTTATCGAAACTACCTCACGACTTAAGAAATCGTTTTGAGTTAGAATACGGCGGGGACTTGGCCACTCATCTACCCACTTTTGAGGATTTAATTTTGTTTTTAGAGGATGAGTGTCGTCGTACGGAAAATGTTCCTCCTCCTCCTCCAGGGTCCTCCGTTGTCGCGTCTGGAGCAAGGCCCTTGCCAAGAGAACTTCGTCCACCGGTTCGGTCGCGTGACGGACCACGCCTGTTTAACGCAGCGGTGGCGCGACCGCAGGAGTCTTGTGGCTATTGTCGGAACCCAGGGCACGCAGTAACGAGTTGTCCCAAGTTTAGGGAACTGCGTTGGCAAGCTCGACGTGGTATTGCTCGCCAGCGATATTGGTGCTACTGTTGTCTGGGGAATCACTTGGTGTCGCATTGCCAGTCTGCTCGTGTCTGCAGTCAGTGTGGAGGTAGGCACCATCACCTGCTCTGTGGGAATTGCAACGGCTCGCCTCCGTCAGCCGCTCAGGGGCGCGCTGCTTCTGTTAATAACAGGGGCACAGGGGATAAAGGTGAGCAGTGGGCTGGAGGTGTTCATCATGGTTCATTTCGCCGTGGTGTGCGATCACCACCACGGCCGAACGGGAAGCGAATGCAGACACGTGGTCAAGGCACGCAAGTGCGCACGGGCGGGGGTGCATGTGATGCTCACAGCGTCCCGCGCACATCTTCAGAGGAGACGCGTGGAGCTGGTGCTTGTTCGCCGCTCCCCTTCACTGACTGGCCTCGGTTGGAGCAGCGCCGCTCGCGCCGTCGGGAACAGCGACTGGTAAGTGTCCAGGATCGTACTCCCCCACCACATAACAACAACTACTCTGAGGAGTGTTGACTCATTCCGCATGCTCCATCGCCTCGCATCCCTTCTCCCCTTACGGTATTATTACCTACCGCACAGGTACGCGTCGGTTCACTTATGTGTGAGCAGGTTACCGCGCGTGCGGTCTTGGATTCCGGTTCTCAAGGGTGCATTGTGTCGACTCGGCTGGTGGAGCATTTACGGTTGCGGATTGAAAAGGGTGCGGACTATATTCGTGGAGTAGGTGGGGTAATTGTGTCTGAGTTAGTGGGAAAGGTATCACTCGGTTTCTCACCTGTTCGTAGTTCATACCCTCGCATTACTTGTACGGCTATTATCATGGACAACATTTTAGGGAGGCATCCTCTAGTTTCTTTGCCTCCAGGGGTAGTAAATTTAACTTCAGGTCTCTCTTTAGCTGATACGAGGTTTCATATTCCGGGAAATGTAGATCTTCTATTAGGTGCAGATGTTCTGGGACTGCTGCAAATTCGGTGCAGTAAACTTCTGCAGGCAGGAGGTTTGTCCGCGGTTTCCACTGATCTTGGTGAAGTTATTATGGGCCCAGCATATCCGGTGACCTCTCCTGCCACGGATACACATCTCCTGGTAGGTCTTTCTCTAGCCGATGCTGTCCAGCGGTTTTGGGAGATTGAAGAACCACCTACGGCACCACGTGATGACCCGGAGCATCTGGAGTGTGAGGAGTTCTTCCAGAGCAATGTCGGGCGGCTCCGGTCTGGTCGGTTCGTTGCGCGGTTGCCCTTCCTTTCATCTCGCTCGCCGCTGGGACAGTCCAGGATGGTGGCAGAAAAGAGACTCATGTCTATGGAACGGCGTATGAAGAGGGATGCGGTATTTAAACAAAAATACATCGAATTTATGCAGGAGTATCGGGACTTGGGCCACATGTCAGTATCAAGATTTGACTGGCGTTCAGAGGAACATTATTTTATACCGCATCATGCAGTTTTCAAGGGAGAGAAGATACGGGTCGTCTATGTATACGGTTCGTAATGGTACCCCGGAATCGTACTAGAAATATTCGTGTAAAAAGGTAAGCACTTAGAAGTGCGAAGGTAGTTAAACTCATTAATCATATGACAATTTCATTTTGAAAATGTTTTTTTTTTATTTATTATACAGTCACAATAGACACAACTGTGAAATGTCCGTTGTCAGGTATGCGGAGTTTAGCGGATCAATGGAAGGTGGAGAGAGTGAAGCAGAAAGCGACTCCGGCGTGGCGCCCTCGCTCACCAGTACACACTCGGATGACGTGCGTGTCGAGCCGCAGCCGCCTGCCGTTGGCGAAGACAAGCGTCGCAGCGCTCGTCGAAAGGGGTACGTGCGGCACTGGGCTTGCCAGCTACATTCATCATTTTCTTATTTCTTTGCGCTTATGTCGCATGTATCCTAAAATTCGCTATCTATGCGTAGATTATATTATCACTCGAAGAACATAAGCGCTTTAAAAAAAAAAAAAAAAAAAAAAAAAAAAAAAAAAAAAAAAAAAAAAAAAAAAAAAAAAAAAAAAAAAAAAAAAAAAAAAAAAAAAAAAAAAAAAAAAAAAAAAAAAAAAAAAAAAAAAAAAAAAAAAAAAAAAAAAAAAAATTACGTCACTATGTAAAAACGCTATTGTTGTTGTTGAGATTTTCGTAGAATAGAACAGTTTATTTGAAGTATAGTTGTAGGCAATTTGGTATATCTTGGAAGACAAATATAATTCGCCATGGAATCAGGACTTAGTAAGGCATAGTAGTAGTAATTTGCCCAAAATAGACGTCGTTAGGCTTGGCAAACTTTTTGCGTCAACAATTCATTTTTGCTCGTCTGAATTTCGCAATGTTAAAACCTCGTTTTATCTTTCAACAATTTCAATGCGTATTCACTGATCAAGGGTATTTAGCGCATATGAGAACGTGAACGATTAAACACTGTATCGTTTAATATTACAGCACTTTTACGCTGGAATATTACGAAACAAGGTCAGAACATTGGTGAACAAAACACACTCATCTGGAGGGATTGAAGGTTTTTGTTTAGTGTTGTTGTAAACTAGAACCTGAACACTACAATAATTACAATTACATGTAAAGGACAGTCGTAGAGT
>JAGSMW010000246.1:0-16983 GCA_029286795.1 Byasa hedistus
AAATGACGAAAGCCTTGTTCGGTAAAGCAAAAACAAAACTGAAAGTAACAAAACATTTGCCTTAACCCTTTACTTGGTAATGTATCTATCTTCACAGATACAGTCAACTTTATAAAATCATATGGTGGTAGGTCTCTGTTGCCGGAGACCGTCTGGATGGGTACCACCGCAGCTCCTATTTCAACCGCCAAGTAGTAGTGTGCAGACATTGCTGTGTTCCGGTTTGAAGGGCGCTGTAGCTAGTGTAATTACTGGGGTAACGAGACTTAACACCTTATGTCTCAGGCGACGAGCGCAATGTGGTTCAGTGTTTACCATCTTAACTAGCACCGCGTTGTCATGGGCAAGCGTATCACTTACCATCAGGTGAACGTCTTGCTCGTCTCGTCGTATAGTAGAATAAAAAAAAAAAAAATGTTTAAATCTAGTGAATGTGGAATAAAACGCAATTTTTATTTTTTATTTTCAAATATTTCGGATTGCATCTTTAGTAAGTGTTTGCATGTTGGTACAACCGTTCTCGCAGCAAGTACAAAACGTTCAGCCGGTTGGACACCATTCCGCGAAAGTAGGTAATAACTTATAATTTTTTGTGGTTTTTTTTTTTTAAATTCATCGGCTAGTGTATTGTAACAGCTTATAGATACACTGATAATTAAGTCAAGTACAAAATATTATTCAAATATCGGATTCTATCTAAAAAAAACTTGTCATCAAGTATAATGTATCTGGTAATGCACTTTGCCAGATTCTCTACGTTTATGTGTTTGAAGTGAATGTATCCTTCGGTGCACATTGCCAAGTTTTCTACTTTATAATGTTTGGGGTGAATATGTATTGCCAACTGCCTTGAATGTGCATGCTTCTGTATTTTTTTTTTTTTTTTTTATTTAGGATAGACTAGTGCTTGACTACGATCCCGCCTGATGGTAAGCGGCGATGTAATCTAGGTGGTAAAGCGCACTAGTCTAGAAGAAGCCTATTCACTCTTTTCTTGAAGACCCCCACATCATACCTGGACGGAAACACTGACGCCGGCAGACTGTTCCACTCCCTCGCTGTACGCATTATGAAGGACGAAGCAAAACGCTTAGTCCTAATGCGCGGGAGATCGACAACGAAGGGATGAATGCCTGCGGTGTGTCTGTACGTCCGGTGATAAAAGGGCGAGGGCGGTATCAGATCATGCAGTTCTTGAGCACACTCTCCAAAGTGCATTAGAACACCGATAGACCCCCCCCCCCCCCCTAAAAGCTACTCTACGCGTGCCCCAAGCTTCGACTTCGCATCCAGAAGCTCTTGGTCACCGACTATTCTCATAGCACGCCTCTCCACCGAGTCCAGGACTGCCAGTTGGTAATTGGCAGCACCTGCCCAGATATGGCAGCAGTACTCCACACACGATCGGACCTGGGCTTTATACAGAGTCAGAAGCTGTCCCGGTGTAAAGTACCGCCGCACTTTGGCAAGGATTCCGAGTTTCCTCGCGGCTATTTTCGCTTTGGACTCGATGAACCGCCGAAGTTGAGGTTCGTTGATATTTCGATGCCTAACAACTGAAGACGGTCGGTGCACTCCAAAACTTCTCCCGGAAAGTGGGAGCCAAGGTGAATGGGCTCCTCTTCGCAGTGAACAGACATGCCTGCGTTTTGGTGGGGTTGAAAGCTACGAGATTGGCATTTCCCCAATTGGAGACTGCCTCTAATGCGTGGTCCAACCGCTCAACCATAGTCTCTCTTAAAGTCTGTACTTGATCTCGACTGGTCTGTGCAGTGGTCAGATATCTCTCCACAACTGTGCTGTCGTCAGCATACCCAAGGATACCGGGGACCAAGAGGTCATTGACATGTAACAGAAATAAGGTTGCAGAGAGAACAGAACCCTGAGGAACACCAGCATTAGTAGTCATTGGGTCTGATGAACAACCTTCGACTACAACACGGAAAGACCGTTCTCTCAAAAGTCCTTAATCCAAGCAATCAGATCAAGAGATAAGCCGTAGGCTGGAAGCTTGTTGATCAAGCACGCATGCCATACCCTGTCAAAGGCCTTTGAGACATCTAGGGAGACAGCCATTGCTTCCCCATTCTTCTCCAAGGCCTCGGCCCATAAGTGGGTGGCGTACACTAGGAGATCCCCAGTAGACCGGTTTTGGCGAAATCCGTACTGTCGGTCACTGAGGAGGTCATTACGCTCTAGGTGCGCCATGAGCCTTTTGTTGATTATTTTCTCCATAATCTTACAAAGTACGGAGGTAATCGAAATAGGTCGATAATTGGCAGGGTCGGCACAGCTGCCTTTCTTAGGAACGGGCTGCACGTTCGCAAGCTTCCATGATTTCGGAACTATTCCAGTCTTTAAAGAGAGGAAATTCTGTATAGGGGGGAGTACAACCTTCTTTCATCAGAGGCAAAAAATTATGTGCTCTTGCTCGAGTACCGAAATCTGAATAAGAAATCGGATGATAGCGTGTCATCTGATTCGGGAGATGAAATGCGGCCAGCTGCTGCTGCGCCTGTTAAAGTTGATTCTACTTTATCTGCTCCTTCATTGCCGTCTTCTATTGAAAACATGAACTTACTCTCCGTTGACGAAATTATCGATGTACAGACTGCAGTCACAGCATCTCCTCTCGACAATTCACCCCAGTTATCAGCGTTTATGATAGAATCTCACTTATTCCCCTCGACACAAACAGATTGTCAAAGCCCGAATTCTATTCCACCATCACCATTGGCATCGTTTTCAAGTTCTATTCAAATCCGAACACTAAGTATAAGGGCCCAAAGAGTCACTGAAGGTACAACATCTATAGCACCATCTTCTTCGATAATACTACCGTTTCCATTGTCATCTGTAGCTTCGCCACCTGGAAGACCAAGATTTGTCATCCAAGATCCCCACCGTCTAATTCGTCGAGTGCAGCTCCATTATCGTTGGTCAAATGGAAAGTGTATGCATTGCGCTGAAGTAACTGAAAAAGAACTTCCTGAAGTGGAAAATGTGAGCAGTCTTTACGATTATTTCAATCAATATCTAACGGACGACATCTTGGTCGATCTCTGGTATTTGCCGCTGGTGTCCCAAATAATTGACATATGCGTGACTAATAGCTGGATTTTGTACCGAAGGCACAGTACAGCAAAGATCATGCCTTTGAAGAAGTTTTGTTATGAGACCATACAGCGTTCGTTGAAGCGCGACCGAGAAACCACAATTGATGGTAAAGAGGCACCAGGATCAACTCCTACAAAAACAATAAAATTGCCAGTTGCATTCCGACCATCTAAGGACATCAGATATGACCAAATGGGCCATTTCCCTATCTTTGGCACCAAAGGAAGATGCACTGTGCAACTGTGCACTAAAGGCCGACTATAGCCTGTTCAAAATGTTCCCTAAGACTGTGTCTTTTGCCGAACCGAAATTGTTTTGTATCTTTTCATTCCATACTATAAGATTTTATAGTTATTTTATTTAATAAAAAAATTTATGATTTCATGTATTTA
Source organism: Byasa hedistus (assembly GCA_029286795.1). Classification (NCBI taxonomy): domain Eukaryota; kingdom Metazoa; phylum Arthropoda; class Insecta; order Lepidoptera; family Papilionidae; genus Byasa; species Byasa hedistus. The sequence goes on from JAGSMW010000246.1 coordinate 3,510, forward strand.
AGAGGCTATACTTTCAGATTGAAGAAAATAAATTTTGTGTTAACAATTTTTTTTTATTTACAAGTCGTTCTATTCTTGTTTTAAGAGTAATGTATGAAAAAAAAAATAAAGATAAAGACAAAACATAAATAATTGAACACGCGTAACTATGTCCTATCCAGTTTGACGCACTCCGTGTATCCGTCGTCAAATGCATTAACAACTGCCCTGCGATATTTAACTAAATCCTGCCGCCTCGCCGCAGATCACTTCCGTCTACCCTCCTATGACCGATTGTTGCATTCGCTGTCGCAATATGTTTATTGTAATAAGTAATATTTCTGTATGCTCGCAATGTTGGCTCAACTTAATATTATTGTATTTCTCGCCTATGTGAATAATAAATATTCTTGTGAGAAATAAAAATTCTATAACCTCATGTGCATTTGATTTCATTGTTTTGACTAATAATAAACATAAATTTTATATTATTAATGATTTTTTTTTATTTCTAATATCATGGCAATGTATCCCTTTAGATACATATCATATCTTCCAAGTTTTTTATTTGATATTTTTTATTCTATTTTTTACGTAACCTTGATCACTAGTAATGACGGTTTCGGCAAAGAAAAATTATATTTTTCATTTTTTGCCAAGTTAAGGGTTAAAAGTAATGATGTATTAGAAAATGTTTACTGAGATTTTCGTTTTTTGTTTATACTTGTATATTTCGGATTAATTAGTTAATTAGTTTTGTTTTCATTTGTCCTTTTAAATAGCAACGTTGTCATGGAAAAAACACTAATTGGAATCCATTAGGCAACAGTGGGATTGTCTGTTTTTCTCCGTATTTATTTTAACTTACCTTACTTAACTTACCTCTCTAAGTTTTATTTACATTTCCGTTATTTTTGTTTGAAAGATGGCTGCGACGGAGTATATACTGTTTGTCGATAACGATATATTTCAACTCTGAAAATATTTTGATTCTACACAGATTAAATTTTCATGTATAAATGCGGCGATAAGGTGCTGTGTTGACGCCGGAAGTCAGCGAGGAATGAGTGGCCGCAATAGTCGTCGTTCATTCGGCGGTCGTTCGCGAGCGGAGGGGGTGCGGACGACCAGAAGCACATTGCATTCGCATTCGCGCAGCGCAACTGTACAGACCACTACTTCTAATATACGTTATTTAAGGCGAACTGTTCATTTTCCAACATCTGGTCCTACGAGCCGGATAACACCCAACATATGGTCCTTCGAAGCCAAATTTTGAACCGTTTTGCAACGTATTACGCGCATCTACAATTAAAGAAGAAACGAAACAATTTCAAGAGGAAATACCAATCTACCGTCGGAGTTGCCGCCATTTCTTGGACAACGGAGGGTGCCGAATCAAAGAGGAACAAAGCGCAAGATTGATTTGGTTCATGCGAGTTACCCGTTTGCTTGTAATCAGCTAGTAAATACCGTTTTGCTAGTAATTTCCAGCCCACGCGTACAATTTCAAACGTAAGTACTAAACCTTTCATTAGTTACCAAAATGGGGTCATCCGACAATTTACAAAGCGCAGGTAGATCACGCGAGAAATCTCCTAATAAAGGCGATTCTAATGCCACTTTAATTCGCGAATGCATTAGAAAACGGTCTATCATCAAGGGTAGATTAACAAAATTTTCAAATTATTTAAATTCAATTACGTGTGACGAACTCTTAAGTGGTCAAAACACGTTGACTTAAAGTTGCGTATCCAAGGTGCTACAAATTTATTCTCAGAATTTAATATTATTCAAACAAAATTGGAAGAGGGTATATCTGAATCTGATCTAGATGAACAGTTAACGCAACGCGAGGCATTTGAAGATAGTTATTATAACTTGTTAGCGCAGGCAGAATATTTATATAGCAAAAATAATACGTTAATCAATTACCCGACAACGAACAAATATACGCGTCGGTAAAATTGCCCACTATCGATATGCCCACCTTTGACGGTAGTTATGAGCACTGGCTTGAGTTTCGCGACACGTACATTTCTTTGGTTCATAATTCGAAACATTTAAGCGATATACAAAAATATCATTATTTAAAATCGTCGCTTAAAGGAGGCGACACTATCAAAATTCATTACAATTTTTCGACTCAAAACTATAATGTTGCGTGGGAACTTTTATTAAACAGTACGACATATAGGTATTAATTCAAAATCACGTACAATCGCTGTTTAATATGCATCCGCTAAGTAAAGAGTCGTCTATATCATTAAGAACGCTCATTGATAACGTGCTCAAAATCTACGCGCGCTGAACACTCTCGGTGAGCCAACAGAGCATTGGCATACCCTCGTTATTTACATTATCGTTTCTAAGCTAGACCAAGTTACGGAGCGTGAGTGGGAGCAACACAAAGGTATGTTATACACTAGCACTAACGACTACAAGCTCAAGGTCGAAGACGTCCTTATGTTTTTGAAGAATAGAGCGATATGTTAGAAGCATTGCAATTATCGCACAGTAAATCGAATATAAATAAATATAACGCGCAAATAAGCAAAATACACTGCCATGCTTCTAGCACTACGTCACAGTCTAGACCTACCCACTACTACAAAAAATTATGTTTGATTTGTAGGTCGAATCATCCCTTGTACTCATGCAAAAGGTTTCTCGAATGGGATATAAATTCACGGGTGTCATTCATCGAAATAACAAGCTGTGCATTAATTGTTTGCGCGCGGGGCACGCCGTAGACAAATGTAGATTCGGTCCGTGTAAATTTTGTGCAACAAAACATAATTCACTCCTTCACAGCAGCGAGCCCGATCAACCCCTCTCTCTTCCGACTACGCACCGCGTCGCGTCGCGCTCTCTCTCTCACGCACACAGCACGACCGAGCCCGCGTCTTCTGTGCACGTTCACAATGCACACATAGACAATCAACGTGCGCATGCACCTAACTTTAAACCGGTTTTGTTATCTTACGCGCTAATAGACATAGCAGATTCGTGTAACAACTATCACTCAGCGTACGCGCTGCTGACAGCGGCAGCCAGCGATCGTTTATAACGAATCATTATGCGATAAACTTAATTTACCGATATTACAGTCCACCCACGAAATACGAGGTGTTGGAGATTCAGTCACACATACAACAAGTTCATGTGAAGTTGGAATCAAATCGCGCGTCCACCCGTACACTACGCGTTTACAATGTCTCGTTCTACCGCGCATCACGCAAACGTCGCGGCGTCGCCGATACAAAGCGCGCGGGTAGTCATACCCGACGGCATTCAGCTGGCCGATCCGCTATTTTATAAGTCTCATAATATTGACATATTATTAGGCGCAGATATATTTTGGGATTTGTTAAAAGCGGATCGAATTAGGTTAACAAGCGGACCCTTTCTTCAAGATACGCTATTAGGATGGATTATATCCGGTCCGATTAATTCTATTATTTCAAACAATAATTCCATCAACTGTAACTTTTCACAGCACATTGATACACAACGGCGTAAGCGTTGGAAACTAGAAGAGCTACCAAATGTATACAATAATATACGCACACACGAAAGGCGTGCGTGCGCAGCCAGTTTCGTCAACACTACGATACGAGGTGATGATAGAAGATATTGCGTACGTATTCCATTCAAATCATCTCCTAATAAGTTGGCATAACCTTAGTCATCAATTTCATTTCAATTCGCAATTTATAAATACATAAAAAATATTACTAAATGTCACATTACGTCTATTATTTCGCAGAATTTTCACCAGTTCGGATTACTTAGTCCGGTAATCGTACTGCAGGTAATGGCTTCAAACCTTGCGGCGTTGAAACTGAACTGGCACGAGGATATACTAGCAATCGCACGGGCCTTGTACGCCATTGCGCGGAGCAATACAATCTAATTGCAAGTAACAAACAATTAAAAAAAATAAAGATAAAGACAAAACATAAATAATTGAACACGCGTAACTATGTCCTATCCAGTTTGACGCACTCCGTGTATCCGTCGTCAAATGCATTAACAACTGCCCTGCGATATTTAACTAAATCCTGCCGCCTCGCCGCAGATCACTTCCGTCTACCCTCCTATGACCGATTGTTGCATTCGCTGTCGCAATATGTTTATTGTAATAAGTAATATTTCTGTATGCTCGCAATGTTGGCTCAACTTAATATTATTGTATTTCTCGCCTATGTGAATAATAAATATTCTTGTGAGAAATAAAAATTCTATAACCTCATGTGCATTTGATTTCATTGTTTTGACTAATAATAAACATAAATTTTATATTATTAATGATTTTTTTTTATTTCTAATATCATGGCAATGTATCCCTTTAGATACATATCATATCTTCCAAGTTTTTTATTTGATATTTTTTATTCTATTTTTTACGTAACCTTGATCACTAGTAATGACGGTTTCGGCAAAGAAAAATTATATTTTTCATTTTTTGCCAAGTTAAGGGTTAAAAGTAATGATGTATTAGAAAATGTTTACTGAGATTTTCGTTTTTTGTTTATACTTGTATATTTCGGATTAATTAGTTAATTAGTTTTGTTTTCATTTGTCCTTTTAAATAGCAACGTTGTCATGGAAAAAACACTAATTGGAATCCATTAGGCAACAGTGGGATTGTCTGTTTTTCTCCGTATTTATTTTAACTTACCTTACTTAACTTACCTCTCTAAGTTTTATTTACATTTCCGTTATTTTTGTTTGAAAGATGGCTGCGACGGAGTATATACTGTTTGTCGATAACGATATATTTCAACTCTGAAAATATTTTGATTCTACACAGATTAAATTTTCATGTATAAATGCGGCGATAAGGTGCTGTGTATCTTAATTATCATCTGCTTATAACGTGCAAACGTATCACTAACCATCAGGTGAACACGTTACTAGTCTCATTCCTTTGTCGAATATCTTCGACTTCTGAAGTTCGACTCCCCGTCCGTTCCTCTCGCATCATTAACATGTCCTCTCCACCAATGTTTCACAAGAACTACACATTTAATAATTTCTTTACTTGATGTGTTACTAAATACAATAAAAATTTTTATGAAATTGATCTGTTTAATCAATTTTTTTTTATTTCTAATATCATGGCAATGTATCCCTTTAGATACATATCATATCTTCCAAGTTTTTTATTTGATATTTTTTATTCTATTTTTTACGTAACCTTGATCACTAGTAATGACGGTTTCGGCAAAGAAAAATTATATTTTTCATTTTTTGCCAAGTTAAGGGTTAAAAGTAATGATGTATTAGAAAATGTTTACTGAGATTTTCGTTTTTTGTTTATACTTGTATATTTCGGATTAATTAGTTAATTAGTTTTGTTTTCATTTGTCCTTTTAAATAGCAACGTTGTCATGGAAAAAACACTAATTGGAATCCATTAGGCAACAGTGGGATTGTCTGTTTTTCTCCGTATTTATTTTAACTTACCTTACTTAACTTACCTCTCTAAGTTTTATTACATTTCCGTTATTTTTGTTTGAAAGATGGCTGCGACGGAGTATATACTGTTTGTCGATAACGATATATTTCAACTCTGAAAATATTTTGATTCTACACAGATTAAATTTTCATGTATAAATGCGGCGATAAGGTGCTGTGTATCTTAATTATCATCTGCTTATAACGTGCAAACGTATCACTAACCATCAGGTGAACACGTTACTAGTCTCATTCCTTTGTCGAATATCTTCGACTTCTGAAGTTCGACTCCCCGTCCGTTCCTCTCGCATCATTAACATGTCCTCTCCACCAATGTTTCACAAGAACTACACATTTAATAATTTCTTTACTTGATGTGTTACTAAATACAATAAAAATTTTTATGAAATTGATCTGTTTAATCAATTTTTTTTTATTTCTAATATCATGGCAATGTATCCCTTTAGATACATATCATATCTTCCAAGTTTTTTATTTGATATTTTTTATTCTATTTTTTACGTAACCTTGATCACTAGTAATGACGGTTTCGGCAAAGAAAAATTATATTTTTCATTTTTTGCCAAGTTAAGGGTTAAAAGTAATGATGTATTAGAAAATGTTTACTGAGATTTTCGTTTTTTGTTTATACTTGTATATTTCGGATTAATTAGTTAATTAGTTTTGTTTTCATTTGTCCTTTTAAATAGCAACGTTGTCATGGAAAAAACACTAATTGGAATCCATTAGGCAACAGTGGGATTGTCTGTTTTTCTCCGTATTTATTTTAACTTACCTTACTTAACTTACCTCTCTAAGTTTTATTACATTTCCGTTATTTTTGTTTGAAAGATGGCTGCGACGGAGTATATACTGTTTGTCGATAACGATATATTTCAACTCTGAAAATATTTTGATTCTACACAGATTAAATTTTCATGTATAAATGCGGCGATAAGGTGCTGTGTATCTTAATTATCATCTGCTTATAACGTGCAAACGTATCACTAACCATCAGGTGAACACGTTACTAGTCTCATTCCTTTGTCGAATATCTTCGACTTCTGAAGTTCGACTCCCCGTCCGTTCCTCTCGCATCATTAACATGTCCTCTCCACCAATGTTTCACAAGAACTACACATTTAATAATTTCTTTACTTGATGTGTTACTAAATACAATAAAAATTTTTATGAAATTGATCTGTTTAATCAATTTTTTTTTTATTAATTATTTTATTAAATACACATACATCAATACAAATATTTCGCCAAACTGGCAAGCAGTTTGTTGGCGATACGTTAATGCACTCACTTAAATAACATATATTAACAAATACGTGAATCTATAACCAACCACAACATAATAGATATAATAATAACAGTAGCTCATTAGATACAATACACATAGTACATACAGAAAAACACACATATCAAATACATACATAGACTATTTAGACATACATAGATTATTTACAGTTCTTATTTATTGTATGCATCTATCAGCCACTCCTTCAGCTTCCTTTTGAACATTGCTTCACTGGTACACTTGTCCTCGCTGAATATCTCGTTACAGATCCGCGGTATCAGATACCTCCGAGTACGTTCCCCGTAATAATTTGTGGCAGTGGGTTCCTCCAGCTGCTTACGAGCACTTACCCTGAGTGGCCTATGAAGCGTTCTAACGGTTTTAAATTCGGATTTTTTGTACTGTTCTGTGGCTAATAAATAACGTACTTTTTCATGCACGGGTATAATATTACATTTTTTAAATATTACTCCGTATTTTTTATTACATTTATCTTTGGTCTGTCTATCAACTAGCTGTTTTATAAACCTGATTTGCAAATTTAAAATTTTATTTAAATACGTTCGAAATGTACGTCCATATGCACTTAATCCATACGAGAGGATTGAATCCACCAAAGCGTGATACATAGTTAGGAGTGTCGCTCTATTAACAACAGATCTAAAATGGCTAAACTTGCACAACACTATTCTCATTTTGCTACAAACAATATCTATTTGCGAGCCCCAATTAAGTTTACAAACTATAGTTAAACCTAAATATTTAAAACAATTAACTAATTGTATAGCTCGGCATGTGTACAGCGCTCGTTTATTGTGGAAGCAATCATATGTATGTCCTATAATGTTAACCGAACCAACAGGTTTCTTCATGTAGGGAGACTGAATTAGCATGCCTCTTGTCTTAGCAACGTTTAAGATCAGGCCGTTGTCATGTGACCACTTCACTACACTGTCGAAGTCCTCCTGCATGCGTCTGGTGATTGTTTCTGTATCCCTATCCGCATACACCATGCACGTATCGTCGGCATACATGTATGTCTCGCAATGTTTTATCACATTGACCATGCTATTGACATGCATGATGAACCCCACCGGACCGTATACCGATCCGGTGGGAACGCCATAGCTTATTGTTTCCTCACGACCGATTCTGTTTTCTATTTTGGTGCACAGAGTCCTTCCTTGTAAATAGGCTCTGAACCACTTATTTACCTGTTCTGTTTCTGTTTGATCAGTTTGAAATTGATCTCTTTGAATGCTTTCAAAACCAAAATCTTACTTTTGATATATCAATCTGAACCGCTGTTATAGTTACAAGTTAATTCTAATTTTCTTTTATTCATCTTTTCCTTCTTAAGTGTTGTGTTTTTTGTCTGTCAGGTTTGTGTTATATTAGTAATGTTGGGCACTACTTGTCCTCTAATTTAGTTAATACGTTTTTTTATTTATGTTATTATATGTAATGACTGTTTGTGCCAAAATAAAGAGAAAAAAAAAATATGGCTTATTTATCTATATAGCCATCCTTTGTTGTATATTTGCCAGGTTCATCCCGGAGTTGTGATAGACATCTCGATTCATCGTCATCATTTCAAGCGAAGGACGTCCACTGCTGGACATAGGTCGATTGCAAAGGTTAAATTAATGGAAACTGGTCAGAAAAATGTACTACCTTTATACAGGACATATGATATTGAAGAGTAGTAAAATTGTTTTTAAATACATTTAGTTAGTTACCAATCTAGTATTGATGGTCTGAAGCCATTAAACAATATCAAAGTTACTAAGTTCAAGAGATTTTATATCCTACATCCTAAGTGCTCCGTTATAATAAGTAGGCGTCACTTACCACCCACTTACTTTCTTGTTATCTTATCGAATTACGAAAAATAATATGGCAAAATGCTTGATTGAAAAGAAATCCTATTGATTCCAAAGACTTTATAATTTGATTAACAAGAAATGTTTTGTTACACAAAAAAGTAACGTAGCCAGTACATTGAGGTTATTTTTCAAATTAAACAATATAATATACAGACACCAATATATTTTTAATAGAATACATCGTTAAGTACAAAGTTTAAGGAAATACACATTAATATTATTCTCAAAAGGACCACTATGTTTATAACATATAATACTTGACAAAGGTTTCACTTTTTAATTGTTAAAGTTTTTTTTAAATTAGTAAGGGAATTATAATAACAAAAAGTTAAAACATAATAATGAACAGTGAGAGAAAGAGATGATCTTAATTAAAAATATTGTTATTTTCTTAATTTCTTTATTAAACTGATATGCTAATCTTTTTTCGAAATAACTAGAAATGATTTACACGTCTTTCAAGAGAAACAATACATTTCTTAAAAGATTTCATTTCACTCTCAGTACCGTTTCATTATAGGTACTACTTATATTATTGTTACGTATAACAACACGATTATTAATAGCATAGCAATAAGTTTTAATATTAAGTTACAATAGGGAGTTCTTTGTACAATGATAGGTGCTTCACTTTAAACATCGAACATTTGTACAATGAATCAAAAATTATATTAAAAATAATATTACGTATTAACTTAAACAATTTAGTTGCGGTAAGTGAATAAGTTAATATACTAGCTGATGGTAAGTTTTAATATTAACTTTGACAGATTTTAACAAATTAAACTGAACTAAAAGCTGTACAAATTAGATCCTAAATAATTACGTAAAGTTTAAATATCAAAAAATACAGATTTTTAATATATATATGTCCTGATAAGAAAAGTTATATACAATTTAATTAGATGTAGTTATAATACAAAATTTAAATCGTACTTTAGGAAATACTTTTACTTACTAAAAAATAATGTTGATTTAGAATTATTCTGTATCAACTTTATATATTTATAAATACTTATATATGAATATACTCAAAAATTCAAAATAACTGAAATATTTCATTAAATAAAAATCAAAAGAAATTATAGTCCCTGTATTAAACTATTCTATGAATTGTTACAATACAACATATACATATTCATACATTGTTATAACAATCATGATCATCATACAATATAAAACGATATTAGATGACCCTTAATAAAGTTAATTTAATATATATTAAGTTAAACTAAAACAAACTCTATTCCTGTTCGTTATTTTAAATGTTATAAATAAATTCTAATGTCTTGTATGTTATATATATCGTATACTGTTCAGTGATATGTTATATCAATTGTTATATTTAGTTTACATTAAAGTTTATATGTATGATGAAATGAATATATTTCAAACTGTTTTTGATATGTGAAAATATGTATTAGGGTAATATCTATGTATTACCCTCCAAACTGCTCTTTATTAGTTATTCATTGTAATATCTTAGTATAATAGTTACACACAATTTAAGTTTCCGATAGAATTATTGAGAAATAATTGATCGTAAAAAACCACAGACTTCATGTTACTAATGAAGAATTTCGAAAATTATTTTGGAACTATATTAAGTATCATAACCTAATATTTACGCTTATTAGTAATTTTTGAGTATCATAGTAGCGCAGACATTATTTTATTCACAAAATGATCACAGTTGATCGTGATTTAATTTTTTGTTCAGAATAAGATAATGGGTCGAGAAGAATTCTTGGTCAGAAGACTTGTGAGAATATTTTGGCGACAGAATTACATTTAGAATTACAATACGAAGGCGATAGGTAATCATATGGAAACATCTACCAGCTACCATGCTGCACAATTTGACAACTCAAACCCAACACGTCCTTTACAAAGTGTTTAGCCACATAAAAATTGTATTTACAAATATATACTTCGTGGTTTACTGTATATGCACCAATTTGCTCATCACCATGTTCGGCGTGACTACGACGCTATATACAATATATATGTATGTTAAACAGTAACGAAAATTTACATAATTATTAATAATATACGCTATATTCAAAGTTGATATTTATATCAATATCTACAATCCTTATTGTTCTAAAAATTGACTGACATTAGGGAAATAACTTAGTACTAAAGTATTCTTAGTTTACATATAACAAAGCATTTTACGAAGTCATACTAATTGTAAAGTTAATTTTTACTTAATGAGAATTTAATTGAATATAGAGACATTAGATGTTGAGGCCTGTAACCCCCACGGTGTCCCACTCAACGCTTTTGGCCGGAACCACGGGAACGCTTTCGCACACAACCATTGTTCCGACATCGCGAAGCCTTGGTGAAGCTACATCCCGGGGTGGAGTTCGAGCTCTCCACCCCTCTTGAGACAATGTCACATGGTTGGTTGGCAGCGAGAAGTCATGGGGCGCAGGTGCAGCTTTCTGCGAAATTGTCATGTTGCAGAAAGAAGCTGCAGAGAGAGAGAGCGTGAAAAAAGCACCCAACTTACAGGGCCTGTTACCCCAGTAATTTCAATAGCTACAACACCCTTCAAAGCGGATCTCATCGGTAGATGGAGCTGTGGTGGTAACTAGACGGTCTCCGGCAACAGAGTACCACTTGGTATGTAGTCTTATATAATTCTTATATCTTAATTACACTTTAGATATAGCAAGTATTTTTATAAATTTTAAACGAATGTTTTTCCCTTACATGAAAATTTATGGTTTTCTTACTCAATGCCTACTTATAATTTAATTAAGTTTTCACAATCATTTCTATAAAGAGCTTTCAGAAAAGATATAACTAAAAAACTCCGAAAAAGGTTTCTGAATTTATATCCAATTCAGATAAAAATTCAATACAAATTGAATATAGAGACATTAGATGTTGAGGCCTGTAACCCCCCACGGTGTCCCACTCAACGCTTTTGGCCGGAACCACGGGAACGCTTTCGCACACAACCATTGTTCCGACATCGCGAAGCCTTGGTGAAGCTACGTCCCGGGGTGGAGTTCGAGCTCTCCACCGCTCTTGAGACAATGTCACATGGTTGGTTGGCAGCGAGAAGTCATGGGGCGCAGGTGCAGCTTTCTGCGAAATTGTCATGTTGCAGAAAGAAGCTGCAGAGAGAGAGCGTGAAAAAAGCACCCAACTTACAGGGCCTGTTACCCCAGTAATTTCAATAGCTACAACACCCTTCAAAGCGGATCTCATCGGCAGATGGAGCTGTGGTGGTAACTAGACGGTCTCCGGCAACAGAGTACCACTTGGTATGTAGTCTTATATAATTCTTATATCTTAATTACACTTTAAATATAGCAAGTATTTTTATAAATTTTAAACGAATGTTTTTCCCTTACATGAAAATTTATGGTTTTCTTACTCAATGCCTACTTATAATTTAATTAAGTTTTCACAATCATTTCTATAAAGAGCTTTCAGAAAAGATATAACTAAAAAACTCCGAAAAAGGTTTCTGAATTTATATCCAATTCAGATAAAAATTCAATACAAATTGAATATAGTGATATTGCCTGAAAATATGCCTAAGTATTTTTATACTATGCAATATATATTCGTTATTAAAATATATATCATCTTTACGTTATCATAATATAAGATTTTTACTTGCTACTTGATTACTGCTAAAATAATCTTTATACATACTTAATACTAATCGCTAATAACTTTTATTATTAATGTCATTAAATTGTCAGATAGCAGTATATAAATATGTACATTTCATTAATTATTTAATTTATACTAAGTATATCATACTAGTACATACTTCTGCTTATCTTATGCTAAAACGGTTCACAGAGTTATGTACGTAGATTATATGTGTTGTTATATTTTTGTAAATGACAGTTAAATGATTTAAGTACAGTTTTAGTTAACATTGTTAATATCAATAAACAGGTAATAAAACTATGCAACTGAAGCTAGTTTTAAAATACGCTTTTTGGCAAATCTTTAAACCTGTTGCTCTGAAAATACTTTACTTCGATATATTTATAATAAATAAAAATATTAATTAACATAAGTTGAAAGCCAAAGTATACTTTGTTAATAAGGACTTGTTCAATCGTTTAACTTTAACTTAATTGTTTTTACTTACGCAATGTATTATTAAAATCTACACCGGTTTGTTCCTTTCTATATAAAATTTTACTTGCTAAGGATATGTGATATTCTATAGGCATTATGTCGTCAAATCTTAACATATTTTATTATAAAAATTATACTTAAACTATTATTTTATAAAAATGTCATAGAAGAAAAGGAATTTTGAATGGATAAGGCAAACTTTTTGTTATGCAGTAAAAACTAGTAAGTATGTGAAACGGCACTGAGAATGTATACATCTAATTCAAATTAGTATCTGTGACATATAAAATTCTTATTTCTATAATAGCACAGATTAAAAATTCTTGTTTTAATCGTTATCATATTATATTGATCTTAAGAAAGAAAGAAATTGTAATACCTATTACCTCTATACCTATAGACATGTTCTTCTGAGTTATGATTTTTAAATTATTTGAGATATTTGTATTAACAATCATCATCCTTGAGGAGCATGAAGATCTCAACTCTAAGCGAAAGATCTTAATTTTTTGTATTAATAATAAATTAAATATTGAATAAATGGTAATTAAAAAAAAAAAAAAAAAAAAAAAAAAAAAAAAAAAAAAAAAAAAAAAAAAAAAAAAAAAAAAAAAAAAAAAAAAAAAAAAAAAAAAAAAAAAAAAAAAAAAAAAAAAAAAAAAAAAAAAAAAAAAAAAAAAAAAAAAAAAAAAAAAAAAAAAAAAAAAAAAAAAAAAAAAAA
>JAGSMW010000247.1:0-11990 GCA_029286795.1 Byasa hedistus
CGCAGCGTGCGCTGATGTGCCCGATCTTAATTGTCGACGGTCAACCTTTAAGGTGCGTTTTCAGTAAAGCGTCCGCATGTAAAGGAGGCGACGTGTCGCAGAGATCCCCGAGCCGAAAAGTAAGGCGATAAACACTTACTCCCTTTTACGCGGACCAATTACGACACCGGCGGACCGATTGCCTACGTAACGCTTCAGCACCATCAGCCCATTCTTTAATCTCTCAGACAGGCGCCGACAGCGTCACGGCTTGGACAAAATCCTACAAGTCGGCAAATTTCTAGTGATGCTATAATCAAATAGAGTCGGTGACTCCTGACCGCGATTCAACAAAAACCGTCACCTGTTTCAAGACGTTCCGCCCGGTACACCGTTTGACGTGATGTACTAGAAAATACGCATCGAAACCTCAACAGACACACGTACAGCGAAATTTTATTTACAACCAAGACGTCTTCGCAAATGGTTGACCCACGTTGCAATGGTCACTTCCATTATGCGTGCCCGAAGGAAACTCAATTTAATAATTCTGAATCTAAGATCTAGCCTCGTTTAAATATAGACATAGGCTTTAATTCAGTCTGACAACAGATTAAAATAGTGTCCATAGGTCATTTAATGGTTTTAGGCTTAATAAATACAAATTTCAACACGCATCCGCATAAAATCGCATTTCAATCATATATGGTATCTCACAAAATTGTTTATTTTAATTATTTGAATCTAAAAATTGTCAGAAGACTTTAACTAAGCTTTTTCAACTTTTATGTTGTAAACATTACATTTATTAGTTTACATATCTATGTTTTTTTTATGTACTTAGATGATTTCTTTCCTAATTTTTTAGCGCACTAATCACCAACCTAAGCACTGATTCAGTTCTTGATACTAATTCTTCTGCCGGAGTTTTGCGATGACCAACATTAGATAGTAAGTTTTTTTCAGTAATTATAAAAAAAGCGAGATTCAAACTATTATGTATAGGCTGTATAATTACTTAGCAACTAGTATACTACTAAGTATACTTGTGTGTACCGGTTTAATAAATAGTTTATCAATTTCATTTTGACGTTTATCCAGTTACCTTACATTACATTTTAACCTGATAAATATCGAGATATAAACAGAAAAAAAAAAACACCCAGCCGTATTTGTTTGGTAAATGGTCATTCGATAGGCTGTGCATGGGAAACATTTCAAAAACTATTAAATTAATAGCACTATTAAAAACGACTCGGAAACAACATCCCTCCACCCAATTACGGAACCGGAGGTATGGGCGTCGCATGCTCCTAATCCGTTTTCACTTCGCTTGAGCGGATTCCACCCTTCGCGCGAAGGGCGGCTACTCACCGGAAGGACCGAAATATTAATAGTGATTTTTTAAAAGTCAACCGCCGTCATCTTGTTCAGGTATGGCACTTCCTGTTAATTCCTCTTACAGACAAAAGCAAAAAAAAAAACATCTTTGGATCATTATTCTTAAAATATTCTTACTCTAACCTTTACTTTAACACACTTCTTTAGACGATTTACACTACGCTTTTATTATCCGACTTTGTAGATGACTGAAAGTACAGTAGTAAACAGCTTTTATAGATAAATATAATATATTACTCTTACGTCATTTTCACGTAGCGCTAGTTAGGATGTTATACATTCTTTTGTAATCGCTTGGATAGAAAACAGTAAGCTCGTTAACCCCACACCAGCACCACCCCAAAACACACCCACCGGATAATTTTACTAGCCACAACGACCTTCAAACCGGAACAAACAGTAAACGTTTACCACCACTAACTATATTTGTGCGGATATAAAAAGCGGGCTTTGTTGCTATTCTAGACGATCATCCGTCAAACCAGATAGCTTCATTCACAGAGACAATCTTTCATTGGTGAAAGAAACACAGATATCTCGGCGTGATATAAAGATTGAAATAGATTCGTATTAAAATACAGGGTTCTAATGTACATAAGAGGTAGAGTGTGACGCGGTGCAACCTCGACGCTCGCCCATTCGCACGCTTCGATCGTATACAACCTCGCCTTATTTATCCACTTTCCTATTCACGTTTTTACAAAATCAACTCGTCAACAATGCCCCGTCTCCCCAAGTGTCGAGTTAATAACCTGCCCTTTACCGACCTGTCGATGGTAATATTGCTTTAACGAGTCCCGGGTAATAGGCGAAACGGACTCCGCGAGTTTACGACGACAGCGCCCCGATGCGAGATGCGGCCGTGAAATTCTCATCATTAAAATCACCGTGCTGACCCAACACAAAAACGAACGCGATGAAGTTTCCATTCATCGGAAAATACTGAACAACAAGAAATCATTCGTCCCATCCAACAATTCCGCGGGCGTCACACATTCGAGTAAAAAATACAATAACTAACGCCTGACATCACTCCATTATATTCTTTTATCCGGTGATACTAAGAAGCAAATTTCAATTAAATTAACAGAAATGTTCCAGGACTAACACGTGACTTACTCTTCCGAGAAAAACACCAATTCGCTTAAATTTGTACCGTCGGCTCACAGCGTGGGTGGAAAAAAAATCGACAAATCGAGACGAAACGATCTGCTTAACGTCGAACACGACGCCTAAATATAAAACCATTCAGTAGCAGCGGGGTACCGAATATCGCGGAAAAAGGAGAATTATTCTGCCACATGTGGGCTGGGAATGTAGCCCCTTAAGGATAAAGAATTTTCGTGTAAAGGATAATGCCCACACCGAACATTGAACATTATGTCGTATGCTTTAAAGCCTATGGTGTATAAGTTTTTGCAACCTCCAGCCGTGAGAACGTAGACGTCTTTCATAGCGGTTGACTAACGACTTTACACGTGATGAAACCAGTCATGTGACAAATCGGAGACAACGAACAGTCAAGCAAACAGCATCATCGCGTTATTTTGCAAGACAATCGTAAATTCATAATAGCGGATCAGGACCGAAGCCAGCACTCCGAACACATGCTTCGCGATACATATGTAGTCCCTAATCCGATTTTTTTCCTAGTTAATCAAGCCCTCTTTGCAACTACATACAATAGTGTGCATTAAAATGTACAATAGTTACACATCATTACAAGTACCACGATCGCGATTAATCAAATAACAATCCCATTATCATTTTTTAACACAAACTGATCCTGTTTCAATTATAGCCTTTTCTATTGCTATTCCAACACTCCACTGTTTTTATGTATACAAAACATATATTAATTATCCAAATATAATACACTAACCGTCATTATATTAGCAATGATATTTACAATGACGCCTTTTGAAAGCGATATTAATTTTATATTCACACTTTCCTGCAATCACAGTAACACTGTGTAGTCTATCAGTAATAATACTTGATCTGAAAGCTAACGAAACGTTTTATGACGGAAAACTGGATTCTATCGACTACATCACATATGTCTCTTGGTGTTTTACGTGGTAATAAATCAAAACAGAGCTTTTCAAATACAGTTCCACTTCAATTATTAGCTTCACTAAATAAGTTTTCACTAAATTGCTCATTCATATAATACCGATTAATTATCAAGGTTTAAATATGATTCGTTATCTTAGCGAGATCTGCCGATAATAACATCCTGGCTAAAACATGTTCAAACAGAATGATTAAGAAATAACCGTCAAACTTTCGTACTCATTCACATGACCAAAATCAAAAAACGCAACCGACAAACGTCTTCTTGACTTTAAAAGCTAAATAAATATATGCTTAAAACTAGTTGTAATTCACTACTACTAAAGCGTATACAAGATCAACTTGGTAACCAGTGTCTGATGTTGTAGGAAGTCTGCTCCCGCTAGCACACGGGTTAGTGCGGATCCATTCCGGCTCCCCGCGTCATACCACGGTCACAATAAAACCATAGTTCACCTGCCTAACAATGTAACCAGAATCGCTCTACGGCTCAACAATGGTCCAGCATTACCCGAATCGATTTACAAAGAATTTTTCATCGATTATGATGGACTCTGAAAAATTAGATAAATAAGAAAGTAAACAGCCATTGATTATATTGAATTCATTTTAAAGATTTGATGAAAGAACCAAAGGTTTTAGTTGGTCTAGCTTTAACGATAAATATAAAGGTTGAAATGTCATAATGGATATGAAAGTGTCCGGGTGAGTCGAGACTATTTATATATCGCCGGTGGGCTGCCATGTATGGATGGCGGTTTTATTAAACCTATAGCCGACGGTGCGCCGGTTTACGATTTGACGATAAGCATTAAGTAATTCGTATGATCACCCTGTAATATATCCCCTCACTTCTTATACGAACACAAGCGTTAAATATATTCAATATCAATATTTCATTGCATGGCATTCTGCGGAATTGACAATTTTTACGGTGGTCACCACTAAAATCGAAAAGATGAATTAATCCCAGGTAGAATTTGTAAGTTTGCCACCATCGCGCCGAGTTTGTCCCTTATTTAATAGTTACTTCAATAAAAATAAAAATGTAAAAATAAACATGTCAGTTCTTACTTCTCAATAACGAGTAGTATTAGTTTAATCTGTTTACTCAGAAGCGCGTATGAATGAATATTTCAGTTTGTCTATCGACTCTTTAGAAACTTGCGATCGAGGACATAAATGCGTAGTTAAATCTTATAAATTACATTTAACGTTATATTATAACCCAACTTTCAATTAGATACGACATTTTTCAGTTTGGTTAAAGAACATTGTGGTATATTAATTTGTCGGCTTGTGAAAGGGTACAATGTCGACACCTACAACAATTATCCTATTAAAAGCGAATCGGACGGCGCGATAAGAATGTGAATATACTAGTGGGCCAGCCTGTTGGTGTGGTACCTTGTAATCGGTCCCACTTAATAAATACAATGAGACTAGTCATACGTGTGATTGACAAAAAAATAATATAGTACATACGCAACAGTTGGGGATGGCTTTACAAAAAAAACCATCCCTAACGAAGCGAAAAACTCGCTTCGTTAAAATGTCGTCATCATATTAAGAACAGCGATACGCGAAACGTAAATCGCGGCACTTCACAGAACGCGCGCAATGTTAGATTGAAGGCGAGGTGGCGGCCGTGGCCCGCGGGCCGGTGCGTTGTACGTCTGGCGCGTACTGAGCGTGAAGCGTGCGGGTCGGCAGCAGCGCGCCTCTTCATCACAAAACCGTGCGTCGGGGCGAGCGCGGGCGGCGTCGGGTGCGGAGTCCTGGGGCGGTGTGCAAGGGAGGTAGAAATACAGCAAAGTATATGGTTCCATCGCCGCCTGGCCTCAATCATTATCCTCATTACAACTTATTAATTGCATTAGTTGCAACCGCAATTTTACAACTCCAATGTAACCTTTAACATTGATTAGAATTCAGATTGACATGTGCTCGCATGTCAAAGAATTCCATAACGTTTAATTGGATATATTACAAGCCATTCATAGTTTTCAATCTACATTTTTGTTACTCACACTACTAAACATAATCAAATCTTATCCACATATTCTTATTCATCAAGAAATGTCATACAGAATTGATTAATCCATAACAGTTAAGTATTTACAATGATTGTTACGTCGAAACAGAATAATTTTTAGCTTTTTTTATGTCTTTTTTTTCAGTTTAGTACGTTTCTTTATTTTATGAGATTCCCGTCACGCCGCTGCTCACGTTTTAGTTGTAATTTAAGTTTACATTGTTCCATCAAGCAAAGTAGTTATGTTTTTTTTTAATATGGGTCAAAGCTGACAGTTGCGGCATTCGCTGCAGCAGTGAGTGGTTTTCAGTCAGGTGCGCAAAGCAAGAGGCGGGGCGCGGTCGGTTCTTCCGTTCTTTGGTACACGGACAGTGGGCGCGCCGGACCCAAGATCATCCGTTCGACGCCGGAGCGGGGATCAATCGATTCGATAAAAATCCTGCACTACCCGACATATTAATGAACTATTAAAAAGTAGAAAAGAAAATCATTGAATTTACATAAAAGTTTATATCGATAAAAAAAAAAATATAAAATCTTGTGTGTTTGATTCATTATACGCAGCAAATTATCACAGTTTTATACGTTCTGATTTCGGACGAGCAATCAAAGTAGGCTGTACTCCGCTCTGGGACATACTGTTAACTATTTGGGATCTGGCCACAGCCATGTAACACCATAAACGTCCTGAACAGATGGTCACAGACCCAATACGATTTAAAGAATTCTTTAATTCGATTACCCTGAGACTCGACAAATCTTATAAAAATAAAGAAAAATATTCCAGTGATCATTGTGTGAAATTTTCATTTACTTTATTTGATAAAGATGACAAAGGTTTTAGTTGGTCTAGGCTTTAACTGGATTAATAAAAGTGAAATGGTTCATAATGGAATGACGGTACCGGGTGAGTCGAGGGACTATTTAATGATCCGCACGGTGTGCGCCATGTGGATGCGACGGTTTTATTAACCCTATAGCGGGACGTGCGGCCGGGCTTTACGATTTACATTAAGCTATAAAGTAAATCGATTATCCCACTTAAATATCCCCTCACTTCTTATACGAATCACCAGCGGGTTAAAACATCATTAATCAATATTTCTATTGCAGTCATCGGAACCTGACAATTTTACTTGGTCACAAAAAAAATCGCAAAAGAATGAAAATCACAGGCTAGAATCTTATAGTTTGCAACCATCGGCGCCAGTTGTGCCATATTTTCATAGTGACTTTTCAATAAAACAAATATAAGGTCTAGTCTTATTCTCAATACGAGTAGTATAAGTTATATCTGTTACTTAGAAGCGCGTATGAATGAAATCCCGTTTTGCCATATGACCTTTATAACTGCGCTCGTACGGACATAACTGCGAGTAACTTATAAATGAACATGTAACGTTTCACATTTTATAACCTACTAAACTTTCAAATTTAGAATCGTACATTTCCAGTTGGTAAAGAACATTGCTGAATATTAATTTGTCGGCTTGTGAAGTGGCTTACATAGTCGACACTACAACCAAAATTAATCCATATAAAAGGCGATCGACGGACGCCGAAAGAATGTGATAATACCAGTGGGCCCTAGACTGCTGTAGGTGGGTACCTGTAATCGGTCCACTAATAAAATACAATGAGAATAGTCTACGTGTGTATGCAAAAAAAAAAATATATTACATACCGCAAACAGTGGTGATGGCTTTCCAAAAAAACCACAAAACGAAAGCGAAACTCTTCGTTCTTAAATCGTCACAATTACAGAACAGCGATACGCGAACTGATAAATCGCGGAACTTCACATAACGCGCGCCACAATTTTATATTTGAACGGGCGAGGTGCGCGGCTCGTGTGCCCGCGTGCCTGGTGCGTTGTCGTAGGCGCGACTGCGACGCTGAGCGTTTGCTGTGAGAGATGAAGAGAAAGAGAACAAAGGACAGGAAAAAAAAGGGACCGCAGAATAGCGGAGAGGCGAGAGGCGCGCCAGACGGGGAGCGAGCGCAGTTGGGCTTGCGTGTCGTGCATGGGGAGGGAGGCTCCATTCATGCGGGCCGGTGGTCGGGAGGCTCCAATATGCAACCATCGCATCAATTTTTCCCACAGATCATAATTAAGCTCACTTATTAACTGAAATACAATAATCTTTATTTTTTTTATTTCCAACATGTAACAGGTTTAATCGTAACAATATAATAGTTTAACTATGCGACGCTGCTCCTAATTAAGGAGACCTCTTCTTTCTTAAATGTGTCTCTGGTACGTTGTCGGTTGTGGGGGGGGTAGCGGCGATCCAGGAGTCGGCTTAGGGCGTGTTGGCGGGGGTGCGAGGCTTGGTGGGGGGGGACCGGCTCTTCGGAGGCGGGGGTGGCTAGGCCTCGGCTGTTGGCGGCGCGAGCAGGTGGGTGTGGGTGCCGTTCGACTGGTTAAGCAGTGCTGGCGTTGGGGGTCAGTTATTAGCTCGACGTTGCTGCAGCTGTTGTTCTCCGGGGTTTGCGGTGTTGTGGCTCGGGGGTGTGTCTGCGTCTCTTGGTTTTTGGTTGAGAGCTGGGGTTGGGGGGGCTCAATGGATCGTGCGCGTGGTCGAGCATCGATTTGTAGGCTTGGGGGGAGAGGGTCGGGGGGGGGGTGTGGCGGTTCGGTTGCGTGGGGGTTGCTCGGGGCCGTGTTATTGGGGAGTGGTGTCGGTGGGGTCGTGGGGGCGACCCGCTTTCGGTCTGGCGTGGTGGGACGCTGCGGGAGTTTTGGGGGGGCTGTCGGTGTGGCGTGGGGGTACTGGTAGGAAGGGGTGGCGGAGGTCATGGGCGGGGGGTGTGGGCCCGGCGCGGAGCATCCAGGGGGGGGGTAGTGGGGGCGTCAGACGGGCATGGCTATGTAGGGAGGGCGTGTCTTGGGTGCGGAGCGTCTGGGCGCGGTGGGGGGCGCCCGTCGCGGAGGCGCTCGGAGGGGGGGGCCGTCCGGGTTTAGGGAGGGGGGTGGGAGGCGGATTGGGGGGGCTCGGGAGCAGGGTTGGATATGTGTTGACGTGGGGATGTGGGGGAAGGGGCGGGGCGGGTGGAGGGGAGTGGGGAGTTTTTTGACGGTGGGGGTGTCTTTTGTTTTTCTCTTCTGATTTTGTTTTTTTTGTTGTGAGGACGCTTCTTCTGTCTTAAAGTTGCCTCTCCAGAAGGTTTACTCTATCGGTGTTTTCTTTATTTTTTTGCTGAGGTTGTCGTCAGTTATGCGAATTTCTCCCTATTTGAGCTTAACACGGAAACAGTTTTGCACTACGTTGGTGATACCAGTCCATCGCTTTTTGGTTCCGTATGTCAGTGATTTTTCGGACGTGCCAACATGTCTTTCCTTCAAATTTGCCAGATGTCATTATAAGTTGAATTGCGTGTTGATATCTAGTCGTTGCCGAAATCACGTGGCCAAGATATTCAACCCTTTTTCGCTTTTTGGATGGTCTACGATACTATCCTGTGGGGACTCCTCTTGATTGGTTGGTGTATGTTATTGCTAAGACACAGGTGTGAACGCGATGTGAACCCGTTCCTGTGTACCTTGAAATGTCGTGGATGTTCTAGATCATGAGTTTTGCAATAGAGTATATTGCCATACAGAGGCTTGGCACAGCAGCGAAATGACCTCAAGTTGGGTCTAGAATAGTTAGGAGGTGGTATACAACTTTGCGCGAATTCTAGATGGAGCATAATACTCCGCGAACTTACAAATTCGCTGCCGTCTACGTGATACTGTTAAACACTTTTTGCAGATATTACCAGATCGATCATCTTCTACGTGCGGTAACAGTACTAATTGGTTGTAGTGTCCTCAGGCGATCATGATATTAATGAGCAGTTATCAGTTTAAAAAAAGCCGAAGTTTATGAAGTGATATGCATCTGCCTTTCAACCTTATCTTATTAATACATACCATTTCTTTCATTAAAATTAAAACTCACACTAAGAACGCTCAATTATTTAAATCTACATAAAATAAACAATTGCTTATAAAAGTTTTATCCCACAAAACAATAATAAAAGAGTTTCTGTTATAGTAAGCTTATTAGACCGTGGAAGTTTTATGTGAATAACTTGTTCAAAATTTATTATACTTACTTGGGATTGTCCAACAGGACCTCGGAACCCATACTAAGCAGACTTGAATTAGACTTCAAAATTCATGTAAATGATTTTTTGATGCACACGTAAAATAAAAAAGATTCGAGGTTAAAATTTAGGTTAAATAACAAAAATATACACTAACCTTATTAACAACCCGTAATTTTCGCTATGGAATTATAAAATTCCAAAAATTATAAACAAGTTGCTACTGGCGATGATAAATCGAAATAATTCAAATTGCAACTACACAGCGTATCATAAGCTCGCGAATATTTAGTCTGTAGACGCTTCAGTGTCATGCATTATGACACAGCTTTATAAGGATACTTAAAAGCACGTTAAACGCGGTCGCCGACTCATATCATCACGGAGATCTTAAAAAAAAAAACCATTAAACTGGTCATGTTGAGCGAAAGAGTGTATGTAGTATCCTTTACATTACACCAAGGTAAAGATCAATCAATCTTTTATGCTACATAAGAATCTTTTTTTTAACCTTTAGTTTTTTGTTCCAAACTGAAATTTCTTCTTCTATTCTCTTTCTTCAAAGGTAACTTAATACTCTAATTTGGTAAGTTAAGCCACATGAATAGCTGAACGTAAACCCGAGGGGGTAAAACTCCGGATCTTCTACCCCCCCCAACGAGTCTCCCACCTTCCCCTTTTCTCTCTTGTTCCCGCTCTCTTTGTCCGACTTGAACTGACACGAAAGCGAATTGCGCAAATCGTCGAAAGGTGTCGAGTGAAATTCGAATCGCTGCTCACGGTTTTCACAGGGCTCGAGACCAACAAGAAAAAAATTAAATAGTAAGAATTAAGTGATATTCTTTCCTAATAAAAACCCATTCGACAACTACATATAAAGATAGAATACCAAAACAAATCGGCATAGTAAGGTAAAAAATATAAATTGAATACAGTTTTAAAAAAATATTCATAAATTATTTATGGTTACAGACACGAGTAAAATTATAATAAATTAACGCAGAAAAATTTTATATATGGACCGATAATCTGGTAAAGATCGGCGGGGAGACGCTGGATGAAGGCAATGCAGGATCGATCCGCTGCTGATATCCTTAGGTTTCTCTAAATAAAAAACATTATCCTAAAACAGAATAAAATAATTATAATTATATATTTGGGCAATCCCTGTGTAACAATATAATTTAATTTACGCAATACAACGTCCGCGAACGAAAATTGGCT
The DNA here is from genome assembly GCA_029286795.1 of Byasa hedistus. NCBI lineage: Eukaryota > Metazoa > Arthropoda > Insecta > Lepidoptera > Papilionidae > Byasa > Byasa hedistus. The sequence continues at coordinate 10,808 of JAGSMW010000247.1, forward strand.
TTCACAAGTAGGCGCCGCTTACGCAATACTCCCTCGGCGCGCCCTTCGTTACCATGGGACGGTTTAGCAGCTTGAATTGCGATGATCCGGAGAAGAGTCATAGATTGTTATAAGTTTATCGCTATTCACATTCATACCACATTTATTAACCCATCCTACAGCAAACAATATATTTGTAAACAGTATAATAATCTCCGAAATTACTTACTTATGCCACAGAACAGAGCCAAATCCATTAAAAACCACAATCTTTTTAAAACATTTATTAATAGCATTTTTAAAAATTATAATATATACAAATTTCTATTTTATATTAATCGATCATGATGTGAAACCATATAACAGTTTAGTATAATTTAGATTTTTAATAAACTTTTTTGGAATTTTTTTTTCCTTTCTGTTCGGCGGGACATCGTTTTCCGAATTAAGGAAAGTGCCATCTTACAAACAAATTTTCCTTCTCTCTCAGTAACAAAACCATTAAACTTGTTACTGCTTAATTATAAATAAATTCCGTACGCAATTCGGACGCTGATGATGCGCCGATGTGATTTACTGTTGTGTGTGTGTGCGAATGGACGGGAAATATAATAAACTGTGTCGAACGAAGTCGCCGTTGTTTAAACGGCAGACTCTATATTATGTGTAGCGTTCGTTGAAATGTTTAAACACGTTCGTTCGGCGGCGCGTTCGGCACCCGAGTTTACTACTTCTTCGCGTTAAGCCGTTAGCTCTCGTTCTGTTTGATTATATATCATATAATAATATTCACTATAATATCGACTTTATAAAGTCGAGATTTTTTTAATCCGACAATTGGTGCGCTCCTTCTGCTGCTTCTGCTGCTGCCGCTGCGTGCGTGCGCCGCGCGCTTGAAGAGAGGAGCGGACTTTTACGCGGACGGTTACTCTCTCTAACAGCCGGGCTGACGATCGTTGTATGATTCGCTTGTGCGATGAATAGATTATAACGTGAAGTGTTGTGTGTACACACGATGATCCTCGTTTTAGAACGTCCATTTGAATATGACGAAAGACGCTTCAACCTGCGGTCCTTTTTTTTTTTTTTTATATTTATTCTGTCAACTATACGATTTGATGTGATATTTATAAAAAAAAAAATATACCAAACTGAAACCCCGCACCGGTGCGTCGGTCGCGTTCACATCACGCTCGGACGGCAA
>JAGSMW010000248.1:0-10000 GCA_029286795.1 Byasa hedistus
GGACGCGAGGATGCGCCGATGTGATTTACTAGTTGTGTGTGTGTGAAGTCGGAGACGCTGGGACGGAGACGACGACGACGACGACGACGACGACGACGACGACGACGGCGACAGGGACACGGTCCCGAGAAGTTGCGGTCTACTCGGTCAGCTCCCTGGTTGATCCTGCCAGTAGTTATATGCTTGTCTCAAAGATTAAGCCATGCATGTCTCAGTGCAAGCCGTATTAAGGCGATACCGCGAATGGCTCAATATATCAGTTTTGGTTCCTTAGATCTTACCTCGGTTACTTGGATAACTGTGGTAATTCTAGAGCTAATACATGCAATCAGAACTCTGACCAGTGATGGGATGAGTGCTTTTATTAGATCAAAACCAATCGACGGAGGGCTTCGCGTCCGAAGTCGTTAATTTTGATGAATCTGGATAACTTTTGCCGATCGCATGGTCCAGCACCGGCGACGCATCTTTCAAATGTCTGCCTTATCAACTTTCGATGGTAGTTTCTGCGACTACCATGGTTGTCACGGGTAACGGGGAATCAGGGTTCGATTCCGGAGAGGGAGCCTGAGAAACGGCTACCACATCCAAGGAAGGCAGCAGGCGCGCAAATTACCCACTCCCGGCACGGGGAGGTAGTGACGAAAAATAACGATACGGGACTCTTACGAGGCCTCGTAATCGGAATGAGTACACTTTAAATATTTTAACGAGGAACAATTGGAGGGCAAGTCTGGTGCCAGCAGCCGCGGTAACTCCAGCTCCAATAGCGTATACTAAAATTGTTGCGGTTAAAAAGCTCGTAGTTGCATTTGTGCGCCGCGCTGTCGGTGCACCGCATCCGCGGTGATACTGACACGTCTGCGGAGCATATCGTCGGTGAGCCGTCGGTAAAACGGCGGTTCAATATCAAAATCCTATCGCGGTGCTCTTCGGTGAGTGTCGAGGTGGGCCGACAATTTTACTTTGAACAAATTAGAGTGCTCAAAGCGGGCTCAAAATGCCGCTCGAATATTTCGTGCATGGAATAATAGAATATGATCTCGGTTCTATTTTGTTGGTTTTCAGAACTCCGAGGTAATGATTAATAGGGATAACTGGGGGCATTCGTATTGCGACGTTAGAGGTGAAATTCTTGGATCGTCGCAAGACGAACATCAGCGAAAGCATTTGCCAAAGGTGTTTTCATCAATCAAGAACGAAAGTTAGAGGTTCGAAGGCGATTAGATACCGCCCTAGTTCTAACCGTAAATATGTCATCTAGCGATCCGCCGACGTTACTACGATGGCTCGGCGGGCAGCTTCCGGGAAACCAAAGATTTTGGACTCCGGGGGGAGTATGGTTGCAAAGCTGAAACTTAAAGGAATTGACGGAAGGGCACCACCAGGAGTGGAGCCTGCGGCTTAATTTGATGAATCTGGATAACTTTTGCCGATCGCATGGTCCAGCACCGGCGACGCATCTTTCAAATGTCTGCCTTATCAACTTTCGATGGTAGTTTCTGCGACTACCATGGTTGTCACGGGTAACGGGGAATCAGGGTTCGATTCCGGAGAGGGAGCCTGAGAAACGGCTACCACATCCAAGGAAGGCAGCAGGCGCGCAAATTACCCACTCCCGGCACGGGGAGGTAGTGACGAAAAATAACGATACGGGACTCTTACGAGGCCTCGTAATCGGAATGAGTACACTTTAAATATTTTAACGAGGAACAATTGGAGGGCAAGTCTGGTGCCAGCAGCCGCGGTAACTCCAGCTCCAATAGCGTATACTAAAATTGTTGCGGTTAAAAAGCTCGTAGTTGCATTTGTGCGCCGCGCTGTCGGTGCACCGCATCCGCGGTGATACTGACACGTCTGCGGAGCATATCGTCGGTGAGCCGTCGGTAAAACGGCGGTTCAATATCAAAATCCTATCGCGGTGCTCTTCGGTGAGTGTCGAGGTGGGCCGACAATTTTACTTTGAACAAATTAGAGTGCTCAAAGCGGGCTCAAAATGCCGCTCGAATATTTCGTGCATGGAATAATAGAATATGATCTCGGTTCTATTTTGTTGGTTTTCAGAACTCCGAGGTAATGATTAATAGGGATAACTGGGGGCATTCGTATTGCGACGTTAGAGGTGAAATTCTTGGATCGTCGCAAGACGAACATCAGCGAAAGCATTTGCCAAAGGTGTTTTCATCAATCAAGAACGAAAGTTAGAGGTTCGAAGGCGATTAGATACCGCCCTAGTTCTAACCGTAAATATGTCATCTAGCGATCCGCCGACGTTACTACGATGGCTCGGCGGGCAGCTTCCGGGAAACCAAAGATTTTGGACTCCGGGGGGAGTATGGTTGCAAAGCTGAAACTTAAAGGAATTGACGGAAGGGCACCACCAGGAGTGGAGCCTGCGGCTTAATTTGATGAATCTGGATAACTTTTGCCGATCGCATGGTCCAGCACCGGCGACGCATCTTTCAAATGTCTGCCTTATCAACTTTCGATGGTAGTTTCTGCGACTACCATGGTTGTCACGGGTAACGGGGAATCAGGGTTCGATTCCGGAGAGGGAGCCTGAGAAACGGCTACCACATCCAAGGAAGGCAGCAGGCGCGCAAATTACCCACTCCCGGCACGGGGAGGTAGTGACGAAAAATAACGATACGGGACTCTTACGAGGCCTCGTAATCGGAATGAGTACACTTTAAATATTTTAACGAGGAACAATTGGAGGGCAAGTCTGGTGCCAGCAGCCGCGGTAACTCCAGCTCCAATAGCGTATACTAAAATTGTTGCGGTTAAAAAGCTCGTAGTTGCATTTGTGCGCCGCGCTGTCGGTGCACCGCATCCGCGGTGATACTGACACGTCTGCGGAGCATATCGTCGGTGAGCCGTCGGTAAAACGGCGGTTCAATATCAAAATCCTATCGCGGTGCTCTTCGGTGAGTGTCGAGGTGGGCCGACAATTTTACTTTGAACAAATTAGAGTGCTCAAAGCGGGCTCAAAATGCCGCTCGAATATTTCGTGCATGGAATAATAGAATATGATCTCGGTTCTATTTTGTTGGTTTTCAGAACTCCGAGGTAATGATTAATAGGGATAACTGGGGGCATTCGTATTGCGACGTTAGAGGTGAAATTCTTGGATCGTCGCAAGACGAACATCAGCGAAAGCATTTGCCAAAGGTGTTTTCATCAATCAAGAACGAAAGTTAGAGGTTCGAAGGCGATTAGATACCGCCCTAGTTCTAACCGTAAATATGTCATCTAGCGATCCGCCGACGTTACTACGATGGCTCGGCGGGCAGCTTCCGGGAAACCAAAGATTTTGGACTCCGGGGGGAGTATGGTTGCAAAGCTGAAACTTAAAGGAATTGACGGAAGGGCACCACCAGGAGTGGAGCCTGCGGCTTAATTTGACTCAACACGGGAAATCTCACCAGGCCCGGACACCGGAAGGATTGACAGATTAACAGCTCTTTCTTGATTCGGTGGGTGGTGGTGCATGGCCGTTCTTAGTTGGTGGAGCGATTTGTCTGGTTAATTCCGGTAACGAACGAGACTCTAGCCTGCTAAATAGGCGTCGTCATTTAGGTGTGCGCGGCTTCGGTCGCGCAACTCACTGGCGACGTATTAAAATTCTTCTTAGAGGGACCGGCGGCTTCGAGCCGCACGAGATTGAGCAATAACAGGTCTGTGATGCCCTTAGATGTCCTGGGCCGCACGCGCGCTACACTGAAGGAATCAGCATGTTCTCCCTGGCCTAGAGGCCCGGGCAACCCGTTGAAACTCCTTCGTGCTGGGGATTGGGGTTTGCAATTATCCCCCATAAACGAGGAATTCCTAGTAAGCGCGAGTCATAAGCTCGCGTTGATTACGTCCCTGCCCTTTGTACACACCGCCCGTCGCTACTACCGATTGAATGATTTAGTGAGGTCTTCGGACCGACACGCGGTGGCTTCACGGCCGTCGGCGTTGCTGGGAAGTTGACCAAACTTGATCATTTAGAGGAAGTAAAAGTCGTAACAAGGTTTCCGTAGGGGAACCTGCGGAAGGATCATTAACGTGTAAAAATGTGTGTGTATATATTATATATACGTTGTTTTTCACTAAACATATAATAATCCTTGAAGCGCCAACCCGGGATTTATTATCGTACGGAACGAGTCTCTCTCTCTTTCTTTTTCTCTCTCTCTCTCCGTTTGAGAGAGGAGAGATAGGGATGTCTGGTTGGTGGTTTTGGTGTGTGTGTGAAGTCGGAGACGCTGGGACGGAGACGACGACGACGACGGCGACAGGGACACGGTCCCGAGAAGTTGCGGTCTACTCGGTCAGCTCCCTGGTTGATCCTGCCAGTAGTTATATGCTTGTCTCAAAGATTAAGCCATGCATGTCTCAGTGCAAGCCGTATTAAGGCGATACCGCGAATGGCTCAATATATCAGTTTTGGTTCCTTAGATCTTACCTCGGTTACTTGGATAACTGTGGTAATTCTAGAGCTAATACATGCAATCAGAACTCTGACCAGTGATGGGATGAGTGCTTTTATTAGATCAAAACCAATCGACGGAGGGCTTCGCGTCCGAAGTCGTTAATTTTGATGAATCTGGATAACTTTTGCCGATCGCATGGTCCAGCACCGGCGACGCATCTTTCAAATGTCTGCCTTATCAACTTTCGATGGTAGTTTCTGCGACTACCATGGTTGTCACGGGTAACGGGGAATCAGGGTTCGATTCCGGAGAGGGAGCCTGAGAAACGGCTACCACATCCAAGGAAGGCAGCAGGCGCGCAAATTACCCACTCCCGGCACGGGGAGGTAGTGACGAAAAATAACGATACGGGACTCTTACGAGGCCTCGTAATCGGAATGAGTACACTTTAAATATTTTAACGAGGAACAATTGGAGGGCAAGTCTGGTGCCAGCAGCCGCGGTAACTCCAGCTCCAATAGCGTATACTAAAATTGTTGCGGTTAAAAAGCTCGTAGTTGCATTTGTGCGCCGCGCTGTCGGTGCACCGCATCCGCGGTGATACTGACACGTCTGCGGAGCATATCGTCGGTGAGCCGTCGGTAAAACGGCGGTTCAATATCAAAATCCTATCGCGGTGCTCTTCGGTGAGTGTCGAGGTGGGCCGACAATTTTACTTTGAACAAATTAGAGTGCTCAAAGCGGGCTCAAAATGCCGCTCGAATATTTCGTGCATGGAATAATAGAATATGATCTCGGTTCTATTTTGTTGGTTTTCAGAACTCCGAGGTAATGATTAATAGGGATAACTGGGGGCATTCGTATTGCGACGTTAGAGGTGAAATTCTTGGATCGTCGCAAGACGAACATCAGCGAAAGCATTTGCCAAAGGTGTTTTCATCAATCAAGAACGAAAGTTAGAGGTTCGAAGGCGATTAGATACCGCCCTAGTTCTAACCGTAAATATGTCATCTAGCGATCCGCCGACGTTACTACGATGGCTCGGCGGGCAGCTTCCGGGAAACCAAAGATTTTGGACTCCGGGGGGAGTATGGTTGCAAAGCTGAAACTTAAAGGAATTGACGGAAGGGCACCACCAGGAGTGGAGCCTGCGGCTTAATTTGACTCAACACGGGAAATCTCACCAGGCCCGGACACCGGAAGGATTGACAGATTAACAGCTCTTTCTTGATTCGGTGGGTGGTGGTGCATGGCCGTTCTTAGTTGGTGGAGCGATTTGTCTGGTTAATTCCGGTAACGAACGAGACTCTAGCCTGCTAAATAGGCGTCGTCATTTAGGTGTGCGCGGCTTCGGTCGCGCAACTCACTGGCGACGTATTAAAATTCTTCTTAGAGGGACCGGCGGCTTCGAGCCGCACGAGATTGAGCAATAACAGGTCTGTGATGCCCTTAGATGTCCTGGGCCGCACGCGCGCTACACTGAAGGAATCAGCATGTTCTCCCTGGCCTAGAGGCCCGGGCAACCCGTTGAAACTCCTTCGTGCTGGGGATTGGGGTTTGCAATTATCCCCCATAAACGAGGAATTCCTAGTAAGCGCGAGTCATAAGCTCGCGTTGATTACGTCCCTGCCCTTTGTACACACCGCCCGTCGCTACTACCGATTGAATGATTTAGTGAGGTCTTCGGACCGACACGCGGTGGCTTCACGGCCGTCGGCGTTGCTGGGAAGTTGACCAAACTTGATCATTTAGAGGAAGTAAAAGTCGTAACAAGGTTTCCGTAGGGGAACCTGCGGAAGGATCATTAACGTGTAAAAATGTGTGTGTATATATTATATATACGTTGTTTTTCACTAAACATATAATAATCCTTGAAGCGCCAACCCGGGATTTATTATCGTACGGAACGAGTCTCTCTCTCTTTCTTTTTCTCTCTCTCTCTCTCTCTCTCTCTCTCTCTCTCTCTCTCTCTCCGTTTGAGAGAGGAGAGATAGTGAGAGAGCAGAAGGGGTGTCGTCGTCGGTGAGAATCCGCGCCGCGCCGCGTCCGGTTCCGCGCGATCACGATCCGATAGTAGGGGTCGAGCGCTATACAAATGAGAAAAATTTAATCACTATGATGATGCGGTTTAGAAGATGACGACGACGTACGTGCGCGCAGGCTTCGCCGCGCGAGCGGCGCGTAGCAGGCGCGCGCGCGCGCGCGCGCGCGCGCGCGCGCGCGCGCGCGCGCGCGCGCGCGCGCGCGCGCGCGCGCGCGCGCGCGCGCGCGCGCGCGCGCGCGCGCGCGCGCGCGCGCGCGCGCGCGCGCGCGCGCGCGCGCGCGCGCGCGCGCGCGCGCGCGCGCGCGCGCGCGCGCGCGCGCGCGCGCGCGCGCGCGCGCGCGCGCGCGCGCGCGCGCGCGCGCGCGCGCGCGCGCGCGCGCGCGCGCGCGCGCGCGCGCGCGCGCGCGCGCGCGCGCGCGCGCGCGCGCGCGCGCGCGCGCGCGCGCGCGCGCGCGCGCGCGCGCGCGCGCGCGCGCGCGCGCGCGCGCGCGCGCGCGCGCGCGCGCGCGCGCGCGCGCGCGCGCGCGCGCGCGCGCGCGCGCGCGCGCGCGCGCGCGCGCGCGCGCGCGCGCGCGCGCGCGCGCGCGCGCGCGCGCGCGCGCGCGCGCGCGCGCGCGCGCGCGCGCGCGCGCGCGCGCGCGCGCGCGCGCGCGCGCGCGCGCGCGCGCGCGCGCGCGCGCGCGCGCGCGCGCGCGCGCGCGCGCGCGCGCGCGCGCGCGCGCGCGCGCGCGCGCGCGCGCGCGCGCGCGCGCGCGCGCGCGCGCGCGCGCGCGCGCGCGCGCGCGCGCGCGCGCGCGCGCGCGCGCGCGCGCGCGCGCGCGCGCGCGCGCGCGCGCGCGCGCGCGCGCGCGCGCGCGCGCGCGCGCGCGCGCGCGCGCGCGCGCGCGCGCGCGCGCGCGCGCGCGCGCGCGCGCGCGCGCGCGCGCGCGCGCGCGCGCGCGCGCGCGCGCGCGCGCGCGCGCGCGCGCGCGCGCGCGCGCGCGCGCGCGCGCGCGCGCGCGCGCGCGCGCGCGCGCGCGCGCGCGCGCGCGCGCGCGCGCGCGCGCGCGCGCGCGCGCGCGCGCGCGCGCGCGCGCGCGCGCGCGCGCGCGCGCGCGCGCGCGCGCGCGCGCGCGCGCGCGCGCGCGCGCGCGCGCGCGCGCGCGCGCGCGCGCGCGCGCGCGCGCGCGCGCGCGCGCGCGCGCGCGCGCGCGTTCCTTGCTTTCTATTTCTCTCTCTCTCTCCGTTTGAGAGAGGAGAGATAGTGAGAGAGCAGAAGGGGTGTCGTCGTCGGTGAGAATCCGCGCCGCGCCGCGTCCGGTTCCGCGCGATCACGATCCGATAGTAGGGGTCGAGCGCTATACAAATGAGAAAAATTTAATCACTATGATGATGCGGTTTAGAAGATGACGACGACGTACGTGCGCGCAGGCTTCGCCGCGCGAGCGGCGCGTAGCAGGCGCGCGCGCGCGCGCGCGTCATTGTTCTAAGTCAATCGCAGAGGATAGAGTGTGAGTGTTCTCGCTCTTGAGTTCTGTTTGTAAGTACGAAAAGTTTTTTTCGTATTTTTTTTTTTTTTTTTTTTTTATATTTTTTTTTTTTTCTCATAACACACGCACTCACCTATGTATTACATGTGTGAATGCGCGAGATGAAACGATTACCCTGGACGGTGGATCACTTGGCTCGCGGGTCGATGAAGAACGCAGTTAACTGCGCGTCATAGTGTGAACTGCAGGACACATTTGAACATCGACATTTCGAACGCACATTGCGGTCCGTGGAGAAATATCCAGGACCACTCCTGTCTGAGGGCCGGCTGTTAAAATAAACATGCCACACTGTTCTGCCGAACATTTGACGGTTCCGTGCCGGTTTCGTGAAGATGCTTCTCGACATCCGGTAGGTCCGTTTAAATATCATAAATCGTAAATCTATCTGTCAGATTTGATTCTGCGCGCGAGACGTCTCGCTTCGATCGCGCGTCGCCGCGATAACACGGGTCGGAGCGGCCGGCGTCGATAAGACGCCGTGTCCGTCTCCGGTCCGCGCGTGCGACGCGACTCTCGGTTCGTTGCGACGCTTTCACTCGCTCACTCACACGAGCGAGGAGAGCGTAGCGCCGCCGATGCGACGCGCGCGTGCGACTCTTCGACGCACAGACGAGAGAGGGCGCGCGCGCGCGCGCGCGCGCGCGCGCGCGCGCGCGCGCGCGCGCGCGCGCGCGCGCGCGCGCGCGCGCGCGCGCGCGCGCGCGCGCGCGCGCGCGCGCGTCATTGTTCTAAGTCAATCGCAGAGGATAGAGTGTGAGTGTTCTCGCTCTTGAGTTCTGTTTGTAAGTACGAAAAGTTTTTTTCGTATTTTTTTTTTTTTTTTTTTTTTTTTTTTTTTTTTTTTTTTTTTTTTTTTTTTTTTTTTTTTTTTTTTTTTTTTTTTTTTTTTTTTTTTTTTTTTTTTTTTTTTTTTTTTTTTTTTTTTTTTTTTTTTTTTTTTTTTTTTTTTTTTTTTTTTTTTTTTTTTTTTTTTTTTTTTTTTTTTTTTTTTTTTTTTTTTTTTTTTTTTTTTTTTTTTTTTTTTTTTTTTTTTTTTTTTTTTTTTTTTTTTTTTTTTTTTTTTTTTTTTTTCTCATAACACACGCACTCACCTATGTATTACATGTGTGAATGCGCGAGATGAAACGATTACCCTGGACGGTGGATCACTTGGCTCGCGGGTCGATGAAGAACGCAGTTAACTGCGCGTCATAGTGTGAACTGCAGGACACATTTGAACATCGACATTTCGAACGCACATTGCGGTCCGTGGAGAAATATCCAGGACCACTCCTGTCTGAGGGCCGGCTGTTAAAATAAACATGCCACACTGTTCTGCCGAACATTTGACGGTTCCGTGCCGGTTTCGTGAAGATGCTTCTCGACATCGGTAGGTCCGTTTAAATATCATAAATCGTAAATCTATCTGTCAGATTTGATTCTGCGCGCGAGACGTCTCGCTTCGATCGCGCGTCGCCGCGATAACACGGGTCGGAGCGGCCGGCGTCGATAAGACGCCGTGTCCGTCTCCGGTCCGCGCGTGCGACGCGACTCTCGGTTCGTTGCGACGCTTTCACTCGCTCACTCACACGAGCGAGGAGAGCGTAGCGCCGCCGATGCGACGCGCGCGTGCGACTCTTCGACGCACAGACTGGGGTGTGGGCGTTGTCTCCATGCACCGTACGGTCCTGGGAAGCAGAAGGAGCTGATGTTAAGAAGGGCACCATGCTCCGAGAAAGTCTAGCGGATTTACATCAGAGCCGGCAGTAGTGGATGACGAAATCTAGCCGAGAAACGGGTGGGTTGTTTTTTTTTGTTGTTGTTGTGTTTTGTGGGGTGGGGTTTTTTTTTGTGTTTTGGGTGGTTTGTTGTGTTTTGGGTTGCTGGATTTGTGTTGGGTTTTTGTGGGGTGTGGGTGGTGTTGTTGGGGGTGTGGTGTGTTGTGTGTTGGGTGTTGGGTGTGGTGGTTGGTGTTGTTGGTTTTTTTTTGGGGTGTTGTGGTTGGTATGAGGGTTTTGTTTTGTGGG
>JAGSMW010000248.1:15000-16518 GCA_029286795.1 Byasa hedistus
TGGGACAACAGGCAAAGAGCAAAAAACAACTTGTAGGGGGCATTGCACCCCGTCGATTCGGCCCATATAACCGGATGGTTGATGGGGCCATGGGAGGAGGTGGGAAGTTGTCCCTATCTACTATCTAGCGAAACCACAGCCAAGGGAACGGGCTTGGGAGAATCAGCGGGGAAAGAAGACCCTGTTGAGCTTGACTCTAGTCTGGCATTGTAAGGAGACATGAGAGGTGTAGCATAAGTGGGAGATCGTTCGCGCGGTCGTCGCTGAAAAACCACTACTTTCATTGTTTCATTACTTACTCGGTTGGGCGGAAGCGGTGCGCGGTCGATTTTTCGGCGAGCGCACGGTGTTTCGTTCCAAGCGTGCAGAGTGGCGGCGTGGCGGCAACGCCCGTCGCCGTACAACTCCCGCGTGATCCGGTTCGAGGACACTGCCAGGCGGGGAGTTTGACTGGGGCGGTACATCTGTCAAAGATAACGCAGGTGTCCTAAGGCCAGCTCAGCGAGGACAGAAACCTCGCGTGGAGCAAAAGGGCAAAAGCTGGCTTGATCCAGATGTTCAGAGAGAAGCAAAGGGTAAGAATGAAAGCCATACATGTGGGAAAAAAAAAAACCGAAAGAGGTGTAAAATGGAAAGAGAGAACGGGCGCCGACGAGCACGAGCGGAGACGGCAGAATAGAAACGAGGGCAGAAGAGGCAGTGGGACAGAGAGAATATAGGCCGCATCGGGACTGCGTAAGCACGGCCTACTCGATCCTTTAGTATAAAGAGTTTTAGCAAGAGAGGTGCCAGAAAAGTTACCACAGGGTAACTGGCTGTGGCGGCCTCGTTACCTGTTGTGAGGTGCTAAATATTGAGACAACCCCGGCCCTGCCACCCTGTTGCTTTTACCGGGACACAGCAAGACACACGCTGGCAGATGCCCGTCGTGACAGATTAGCGTCAAGCGCTCACTGCCACCATCGGAATGGCCCTCGCTGCCAGCCCTCCTATCATCGATGCTGTACAGCGAAAAAATGGAACGCGGCCGCCTCTTTGCGAAGACGCATGCGTCATAAAAGAGAGGCGCACCGGCAAGATAGACCGAAGCCTTTCCTCAGGAGATCCCTAGGCGACGGCAGCACAACCAGCCGCCCGAGGAAGAATTCGGCGACCCGACTTTGACAAGCGTGCCGCACAATCCGTCACGTCCTGACGCAGATCTGGGGGATATTACCTCTAATCCCCCCCAGCATAGCCCTTTCCATCAGGGCAGCCGCCGATAGGTCGCGGTAGCAGGCCATCACTTTCCCTTGGCTCTCCACAAGCGGCAATAGTCTGGACATTACCGCTGGGGTTTTAGTGGTAGGGTAGGCTTTTACGGCCTTCGAGTCCCCACATCAACCACCGGGTCTTTTCCCGGTGGTATTGCGTAACTGCATCCCCAGCGAAAACAAAAAAAAAAAAAAAAAAAAAAAAAACCTACCTAACCTGACCACTAACCTAACCTAACCTAACCTAACCTCACCTACACCTAAC
>JAGSMW010000249.1:0-5000 GCA_029286795.1 Byasa hedistus
GTGAGGTGCTAAATATTGAGACAACCCCGGCCCTGCCACCCTGTTGCTTTTACCGGGACACAGCAAGACACACGCTGGCAGATGCCCGTCGTGACAGATTAGCGTCAAGCGCTCACTGCCACCATCGGAATGGCCCTCGCTGCCAGCCCTCCTATCATCGATGCTGTACAGCGAAAAAATGGAACGCGGCCGCCTCTTTGCGAAGACGCATGCGTCATAAAAGAGAGGCGCACCGGCAAGATAGACCGAAGCCTTTCCTCAGGAGATCCCTAGGCGACGGCAGCACAACCAGCCGCCCGAGGAAGAATTCGGCGACCCGACTTTGACAAGCGTGCCGCACAATCCGTCACGTCCTGACGCAGATCTGGGGGATATTACCTCTAATCCCCCCCAGCATAGCCCTTTCCATCAGGGCAGCCGCCGATAGGTCGCGGTAGCAGGCCATCACTTTCCCTTGGCTCTCCACAAGCGGCAATAGTCTGGACATTACCGCTGGGGTTTTAGTGGTAGGGTAGGCTTTTACGGCCTTCGAGTCCCCACATCAACCACCGGGTCTTTTCCCGGTGGTATTGCGTAACTGCATCCCCAGCGAAAACAAAAAAAAAAAAAAAAAAAAAAAAAACCTACCTAACCTGACCACTAACCTAACCTAACCTAACCTAACCTCACCTACACCTAACCTAACCTAACCTAACCTAACCTAACCTAACCTAACCTAACCTAACCTAACCTAACCTAACCTAACCTAACCTAACCTAACCTAACCTAACCTAACCTAACCTCACCTAACTCACCTAACCTAACCTAACCGTAACCTAACCGAACTACCTAACCTAACCTAACCTACCTAACCTAACTAACGCTAACCTACCTAACCTAACCAACCTAACCTAACCTAACCTAACCTAACCTCCGAACTAACCTAACCTAACCTAACCTAACCTAAACCTAACCTAACCTAACTCTAACTAACCTAACTACCTTAACCTAACCTAACCTAACTAACCTAACTAACCTAAACAACTACCTAACCTAACCTAAGCCTACCTAACCTAACCTAAGCTAACCGAACCTAACCTAACCTAACCTAACCTAACCTAACCTAACCAACCTAACCTAACCTAACCTACCTAACCTAACCTAAACCATAACCTAACCTAACTAACCTAACCTATACCTAACCTTAACCTAACCTAACCTAACCTAACTAACCTAACTAACCTAACCTAACCTAACCTAACCTACTAACCTAACCTAACCTACTAGACCTAACCTAACCTAACCTAACCTAACCGAACCTAACCTAACCTAACCTAACCTAACCTCACCTAACTAACCTAACCTAACCTAACCTAACCTAACCTAACCTAACCTAACCTAACCTACCTAACCTAACTAACCTAACCTAACCTACCTAACCTAACCGAACCTAACCTAACCTAACCTCACCTAACCTAACTAACCTAACCTTAAAACCTAACCTAACCTAACTAACCTAAAACCGAACCTAACCTAACCTAACCTAACCTAACCTAACCTAACCTAACCTAACCTAACCTAAACCTAACCTAACCTAACCTAACCTAACCTAACCTTAACTAACCTAACTAACCAACCTAACCTAACCTAACCTAACCTAACCTAACCTAACCTACCTAACCTAACCTAACCTAACCTAACCTAACCTAACCTAACCTAGACCCTAACTAACCTAACCTAACCTAACCTAACCTAACCTAACCTAACCTAACCTAACCTAACCTAACCTAACCTAACCTAACCTAACCTAACCTAACTAACCTAACCTAACCTAACCTAACCTAACCTAACCTAACCTAACCTAACCTAACCTACTCTAACTAACCTACCTAACCTAACCAACCTAACCTAACCTAACCTAACCTAACTAACCTAACCTACCTAACCTACCCCTAAACCTAACCTCACCTAACCCCCCTAACTCTAACCTCACCTAACCTAACCTAACTAACCTACCTAACCTAACCTAACTAACCTAACTAACCTAACCTAACCAACCTAACCTAACCTAACCTAACCTAACCTAAACCATAACATGAACCTACCTAACAACCGCACCTAACCTAACCTTAACCTAACCTAACCTAACCTAACCTAACAACCTAACCTAACCAACCTACCTAACACTAACATAACCTAAGCCTAACCTACCTACCTAACCTAACCTAACCTAACCTAAACCTAACCTAACCGCAAAACATAAAAGCAAGAAATAGAAATTCTCACGAACAGGAACCGAAAAGAAAAAGAAAAGGAACGAAAAAAGATCTAGGCAAACCAGGAACCTGAAACGAAAAGAAACGAAAAAGAAAAAGAAAATGATACAGAACACGAAACGAACAGAAACAGAAACTCGAACGAACAGAACAGAATACGAACCTAACCGAACCTAACCAGAACCCGAACCGTAAACAAACAGAACCGAACAGAAGAGAAACCGAAAGAAAAGAACCGAACCGACCGGAACCGTACAGCAGACCGAACCGAAACGAACCGATACAGAACCGAACCGACCGAACCGACCGACCGAACCGAACCGAACCGAACCGAACCGAAACCGAACCGAACCGAACCGAACCAAACCCGAACCGATAAAAATCCGAACCAACCGAACACGAACCGAACCGGAACGAACCGAACAGAACCGAACCGGAACCGACGAACCGACGCCAACCGAGACCGAACCGAACCGAAATAGAAAAAGAAAAGAACCGAAACATAAAACGCAACCACGAACAGAAAAGAACAAGAACGAAACAGAAACAGAAATACCGAAAAGAAAAGAAACAATAAAACGAACGGGAAAAGAAACGAAAAAGAAAAGAAAAGAAAAGAAAAAGAAAACGAACAGACAAGATAACGAAAAGAAAAGAACCAACCGAATCCGAAACAGAACAGGAACGAACCATAAAAGAAAAGAAACAGAAAAAAACCGAACCGAACCGAACCACCGAAAAGAAACCAGGAACAGAAAAGACCGACCGAAAACTAACCTACACACCTAACAGACCGAACCTAACCTAAACGAAAAACCTAACCTACCTAACCTAACCTAACTAACCTAACCTAAACATAAACTAAACTAACCTAACCTAACCTAACCTAACGTAAACTAAAAGTAAACTAACCTAACCTAACCTACGAAACCTAACCTAACCTAACTAACCTAACCTAACATAAAATAACCTAACTAACCTACCTAACCTAACCTAACCTAACCTAACCTAACATAACCTAACTACTAACCTAACCAACCTAACCTAACCTAACCTAACCTAACCTAACTAACCTAACCTAACCTAACCTAACTACCTAACCTAACCTTAACCCACAGCGCGTATCAAATCGCGCGGCTGTAAACGCCTGCCAAAAAAAAAAAAAAAAAAAAAAACAAAAAAAAGGGGAACCACATACAGAAAGAAACAAAAAGAACACTGAACAGGAAACTAACCTAACCTAACCCCTAAACCGACCTAACCTTACATAACCTAACTAACCTAACCTAACATAACCTAACTAAACTAAACCGAACAGGAACCTAACCTAACCTAACCTAACCATACCAACATACCTAACTAACCTCTTAAACCTAACATAACATAACCCTAACCTAACCTAACCTTCCTAACCTAACTAACCTAACATAACCTACCAACCTAACATTAAACTAACCTAACCTAACCAAACTGGGGGACGAAGTCGGGATAACTCCTCGAGATGTGCCGGGTGCGGAGCGATCGCCCTTGGACTTCGGTTCCTGAGAGCGAGAGCACCCCCCGGAGCCGGTGTCCCCTGGAAACGTCGGGCGGAATCCGGGCCTTCGGGACCGGGTGAAGCTGAGGCCAATCATCGACAGAGCGCGGCGAGCAGCCCCTAGGGCGGCTGTTTGGCTTCGGCACGCCGGGCCCACCGTAGCCCGCCCTCATGGAGACGAGAGGGGACTGCGGTCATGGAGACCGCGGTCGCAGGAAGAACAACCTCTCTAAAAAATACCCCAAGCTAAGGTCTGGCGTTGCCGATGGGATGAAAAAAATGGCCAAGGGGTAGGTGGGGGGTACTTGGTCACCCGGAGCGCCCAAAGCTGGGGATCAGCACAATTTCACACCAATGGCAGACAGTTTAAAAGATATTTGTCACAAGGTGGGTTCCGGCCGGCTTGCGAGGTAGTAGGGGTGAGTCCCACACGGTGCCTAGCACCGTCAGCCCTCCGTACTCTGGGGTGGGCCCAAAACTGTTTTGGCGAAAGGAGGATAAGGGTGGTGGGTGCAGGAAGGGGGCGATGCCGCACAGAACCACCGTCGGCAACACCTCGACGGAAAGCCCGCTCCTCGAGAAGGCCGCATGCGACAACAAAAAGGAGACAATGCCGCACCCAAATCGGTGCTGGCCAACACAAAACCCGGACGAGACCAAGCCCGCGGGCAGAGCGTGCCGGGCGTCATCGCGCTTCCCCAAAGCGCGAGTGTTGCTGGACCGCCTGCGCCTGGGGCGTACCGAGGGCGGCGCGAAGGCGCCCCGCATAACAACGGATGGCCGTGTAGCGAGGCTGCGTCCGTGTTCCGACAAGCAGCTTCGCCACCATGACGTCCATGCGAGTCCAGCATCACATCATGGACCGCAAAAGACGCCGATCGAGCATGGTGTTTTTGCATCGTCTCCTCTTGGAGAACTACAGGGATTCTGTCCGGCAAACCCAAGGGGGACTACTTCGGGTACGCCCAAGCCAAGGCCGAGTACACAACGCCCTACGGCGACGGGGAGAGAGAACTCCAGGGTGAGGATGATCTCGCCCGCGTCCGCGCTGAAGACCCGCCGCAACCGGGAGAAGAGGTTTGGCAAGGGTATCGGCGCGCCTGCGCCGGGCAGAATCGTGGACGAGGAACGGCGCGACTCTGCAGCGTCTCGTCTTCGACGATGCTGAGCCTGATTTTTCCAGCATAGCCAGCAAGTCGAAAACATCA
>JAGSMW010000249.1:12500-13825 GCA_029286795.1 Byasa hedistus
CCAACCAACCAACCAACCAACCAACCAACCAACCAACCAACCAACCAACCAACCAACCAACCAACCAACCAACCAACCAACCAACCAACCAACCAACCAACCAACCAACCAACCAACCAACCAACCAACCAACCAACCAACCAACCAACCAACCAACCAACCAACCAACCAACCAACCAACCAACCAACCAACCAACCAACCAACCAACCAACCAACCAACCAACCAACCAACCAACCAACCAACCAACCAACCAACCAACCAACCAACCAACCAACCAACCAACCAACCAACCAACCAACCAACCAACCAACCAACCAACCAACCAACCAACCAACCAACCAACCAACCAACCAACCAACCAACCAACCAACCAACCAACCAACCAACCAACCAACCAACCAACCAACCAACCAACCAACCAACCAACCAACCAACCAACCAACCAACCAACCAACCAACCAACCAACCAACCAACCAACCAACCAACCAACCAACCAACCAACCAACCAACCAACCAACCAACCAACCAACCAACCAACCAACCAACCAACCAACCAACCAACCAACCAACCAACCAACCAACCAACCAACCAACCAACCAACCAACCAACCAACCAACCAACCAACCAACCAACCAACCAACCAACCAACCAACCAACCAACCAACCAACCAACCAACCAACCAACCAACCAACCAACCAACCAACCAACCAACCAACCAACCAACCAACCAACCAACCAACCAACCAACCAACCAACCAACCAACCAACCAACCAACCAACCAACCAACCAACCAACCAACCAACCAACCAACCAACCAACCAACCAACCAACCAACCAACCAACCAACCAACCAACCAACCAACCAACCAACCAACCAACCAACCAACCAACCAACCAACCAACCAACCAACCAACCAACCAACCAACCAACCAACCAACCAACCAACCAACCAACCAACCAACCAACCAACCAACCAACCAACCAACCAACCAACCAACCAACCAACCAACCAACCAACCAACCAACCAACCAACCAACCAACCAACCAACCAACCAACCAACCAACCAACCAACCAACCAACCAACCAACCAACCAACCAACCAACCAACCAACCAACCAACCAACCAACCAACCAACCAACCAACCAACCAACCAACCAACCAACCAACCAACCAACCAACCAACCAACCAACCAACCAACCAACCAACCAACCAACCAACCAACCAACCAACCAACCAACCAACCAACCAACCAACCAACCAACCAACCAACCAACCAACCAACCAACCAACCAACCAACCAACCAACCAACCAAC
>JAGSMW010000250.1:0-10987 GCA_029286795.1 Byasa hedistus
GGCGGGGGGGGGCGGGGGGGGGGGGGAGCGGGGCGGGTGGGGGGGGGGGGGGGGGGAGGATCAGAGGCTCACGCGGCGCCGAGAGTTAAACACATGATATATACCAGAACAATATCTCCTGAAGTCGCTATTGAAACGTCTGTTATTTTATTTAAAGAAGAGAGTCGCGACGCGGGTCTGGTTTCTATGGTGTGTCCTTCCTCTATCTCTGTACCTTTTATTTCTCTGAAATCCGTTCCTTTTTCCCTCTTGGTTTCACTCTGGTTTTTAGTTTTGGCTTCCGTCCTTCCCCCTCTCTATGTCTCTACTCTTCCTTCTTTTTGCTCTCTTCTTCTATGCGTTCGCTGATCTCCTGACTACGCTCCTTGGCTCTTTTTGCATCCTTTTTTCTACGCTCCTTTTTTTGTTTGTTTCTTTTGCTTACTTTGTTCGTACCTTATTCCCCTTTCTCCTTTTTCCTTGTTCTTTCCTTTCTTTCCCTTTCCGACTATCTCCAGTCTGCCTTTCGTTTCTTTTTTTTCTCGTGCTCCTTATCCCCATTCCTTCACCACATAACGCTTTTTCCCTTCTCTATTTTTACAGCTCTTTTCCTCCGTTCGTGCTTCTTGATTTCATTAAATCTTTTGTTCTGTACTTTTTGGTCTACGTTTTTCTACTTCTATTGTAAAGGTTTTTCTAGCCTGTTCCTATTACACAATGTTGATTAATCGTTATCTGCTGATATATAAACCTGCCCTACTCTAAAAATATTAAGATTTAAGTCTTTTTTCATGTATTTAAAATTATAAACGCACAGCTCTAAAATACACATTGTATGTCGTAACATTAGAATAAACTTATTAAGTTAGAACACTAAGTGTTAACACGGAACCAGTGTCGGATGTCAGTGACGCGTCGTGCCGAACCTATTAACTGCCATCCCCATCAAAGGCCCACTTCGACCGCCCACACCGGGAAGCGGGCCGGAACTGACACCAGATACAGCAGCGTCAGATTGACGCTTCCCATCGCCGCCCCAAGCTCATGCGCATGGAGCGATCTATAACACGCGAATAGTTTTAACCCAAAAATCGAACAGGACATCCATCTGATGTAAGTGATACGCTCGCCCCATAACAACGCTGGCTCCTAGTTCCGATGCGTATACATTGCCACACATACGCTCGTCGCTTTGAGACGTAAGGTTAAGCTCGTTACCCCAGTTAATTCACTAGCTCACAGAACAAAATTCAAAACTGCGCACCTTAGGAATGTTGCAAATTACTATTTAGGCGGCTGAAATAGGAGATGCGAGCTGGCTACTAGACGGTCTCCGCGCACAGAGACCTAACCTACCAGTTGATGGACTGATGTGGATGTAAATCTCTTTACTCTAGTAATTTCATCCGAACGGCTCGCTTCAAATATCAACACAAGCAGGGTGGTTTATTGCTGCATTCCAACTACTTAATCTACTTATCACAGATTATTCTAGAAGCCGAAGGCAGCGTAAGTAAAAGATAGCAAAAACAAGATGTTCCTAATTTATCCTTTTTAAAAATTAAAATATCTAACAAGCGTATGCAACTACAAACAAGATGTCCTTAAATTTACATATGTGCTTAAAACTAAGTAACATATTTACTAATATAAATTGAGTATGTAGAAAAGAAAGAAAGGAAATATTTTATTGAGACCCTGACTAAATACATGCATAATACTTGGAAATTGTACTTAAAAACAACACGACATGACAAAATATATGTTTTTACAAAACTTAATTACACTATGTAATATATATTGTGTTAAAATATATGAATATATTACTGTTACACCCCATCGACGTGGGTGTGCGGCTTACGAGAGGGCTACCGCGCAAGGGCTTGGCGCTCCTGGGAGCGTGGCAGATCCAACCCCTACTGCTTACGGCATCAGCGAACGATCCACAGGCACTGACATACAGTGTAGCTTGTGTCGCGAGATCCCACCGCACGATGCGTGTAGAGTTGGCGGCCGACAGCTACGCACGCCGTGACCAGGAACGGCAGCAGCTTTGACACGGGGGTGGCCTCCACCAGCGTACCTGCTTTCTCGTCTAGGAATTAATGAAACTAGTAAATAGAGGACGCTAATATAGGTGAACAATCCATGGCGATTGGAATTATTTAATAACTATGACATCATTCGTTCAGCTGGATCTGTTATAATATGGGATGATAGTTTTTGTTAACTCTTTAATAGCCAATCATGTCATTATCAATCTGTTCACTTTGCTAGCATTGCTGATGTTACCGAGATCTTATAGAACAGGAATATAGGGGACTATGGCTTAGTCTAGGTTTTATCATTAAACATCATTTGAAATTCAAGAAAGAAAAAAAATTTCTAGGGTTCGATCCTTCTAAACATTAGTTAAGTATCCAGATTTTTTTTGTTCAAAATATGAAATAGACCGTATATAAAAGTGAGACATTTAGAAATTTTTGGTTAGTTTAAGTTTGTACGCTCCAGCCATAGCCGATTTCCGAATCTCGATGAAGGTCAGGTATTTGAACATATTACAATATACAATTCCTCTAGCATACACTATTTGTATCAGATATAAATTTCAAATATCTTCAGCCCTCCTACGCCGCCACAGCATTAAATTTTACGGACCTTATAATATTTTATGCAGCTTAAAATTTTGACGATTGTCTTTATTTTCCTGACTGTTGCCAAATAACTTTTAATCTAAGACACGACTTCCAAGATAGATATGGCGTAATTGGGAAAACTGTTAATAATAAATCCGCTACCAAATTCAGTTCCCAAGTTATCTGACTATTACAATTAAATCACATATAAATAGTAAGTGCCTATACAAAATTATGACAGGACAAACATTCAAGCCGCACCCTCAAAGATTTTCACAATCAGCCTTGTTTTCTTATAGTTTATCCAACTCTGCCGGCAGAAACTGAGCTCAGTTCCAATAGTTTGTTTGTAGAATAAATCAAATTGAACGACGTGTAATGCGCATTGATACCGATGATTGCCTCGGCGAAGAAAGTGGGGAAGAATTTGTTCTTTCCTCGCGTAGTGTTTTGTGGTGTGTTTTCTTTTCTCTTTTTACTTTGGGTCCGTTTCTGCGTTACGTACTGGTTGCTTTCTTTGATTTTTGCTTGTAGCCTGAACCCAGGTGACCCCCTTTAGCTTTTTCTTTCTCTCTCTTTTTTGGAGTTGCTAATGTTTAATTTATTATAAATTGGTAAACATATAATCATTGTTGTATGATCGGAGAGGCACATGTCATCCAGTTTACACGATATCTACATTCATAAAACAGTTCGTCTACTTAAAACGCAGGTTATGAAAGACTCCTGGCTAACTAAGTCAAGTGACACGAGTTGATGTTTCGGTTTCCTCGCGTTTTTCCTTCATACCCCCCCTTCCCAGGAAGTAAAGTCAGTAGCCCGAGGAGAATACGCTCTTAATACATATTTGGTAAAGCAGAAAGACAAAACATGTTAATTTGTTTGTTACAGATGAACATAGGATGACATCTTTTTATTTTTACACTATAATTTTAATTTAAAATTCATAAGATTCCTTCATAATTTTTAGTAGACAAATTGTTACGCAAGCAATAACATCAAAAAAAACATGTATGGTCTTCGCATGGACCGTATTTATACATGAAGACGGTCAAGTCAAGATAGCAGCAGTACGGCGTTTTTAAATTCAGCAAAGTGACGAGCGAGTGAGACGTTCACATGATGACAATGACACGTTTACCATAAGCAACAGGTCCGCCTAGTTAAAATGAATACCAGCAATAATATTGTTTTAAGTCTACCCAGTAATTATTTAGGAGCCAAATGGTATATTATCAAATTTTCTGTTTTGATACTTAATAGATATAAATATATAAAATACTACTGCCTAGTGTAATAATGGTGGCATAACGAGACTTAATCAACCTATGTCTCAGGCGACGAGCGCAATGTGTGCAGATGTAGTACATGCTTATAGCACCACGTTGTCCATGCGAGCAAGCGTATCCCCCACTTACCACCATCATGCTGTGAACGTCTTACTCTGTCTCGCTAGCCATAGTAGGTATTAAAAAAATACCTTCAAGTACAGTACGAGTTGTTCCGCCAACGCGAACTCTCTTGAGCTTGACGCGCCGTGACCCCGAGACGTCCGTATTCGCCCTACCCGCCGTCGGACGAGAAGCTGAGCCATTTTGTTGCCCAGAATTGCCCCAGCATTTAAGAAAGCCCTTCTCAGCTCCATTCCTCTTACCGAACTCCTATTCATGTAAACTCTACGTTTTAATGGGTACTCAGTATAAATGCCTATTTGTATTTAGTTGCCTTCTATGCACACAATCATCTAGATAACATTGCGCTTACAAGTTCTCGTAGGAAATCGAATGTTTGTATAATAAATTTCCAATGTTACTATAATAGCTTATCAGAAATAAGTGAAATTTAAAAAAATCGTATTAATGTATATTTGCTCGTCTTTTCAGATTGCCGTTAAAATCATCATTGTTGATAAAACTGGATATCCATTTAAATTTTTTTTAAACCCGCACATTAGTGGTATTGTCTGTATAAGGTTAAGGTAACACGGATTTACGTCATTTATACAAGGTTTAATGAAAATATATTTAGAGATTGAGATAATTTACTATAAAATGTACCAACATCATCTTAAATTCCCATAATCATTTTAAAGATTTCCGATGCTTAGATTTAGTTTTTGCAGGCGGAGAAGAGAAAATCTTGCGTTTGACAATACCAAAAGTTTTTTTGTAACTTAACATATTTTCGATCGTAATTTTATAATTTAAGAAGTATGTCAAATAAAAAAACAGAGGAATAAGTATATTAATATTTCAATGTGTACCTGGTAAGTAATATCTCTATTGCGCTCACCGTCTCTTTTGGTGGATAATAGTCATTAAATTGTGTTATCCTTTCGCTACGAGACCAAACGTAATGTGTACTCTCACAACGCATTGGTATCGTCTTTTTCTTTATGTTTGATATTACCAATTAAGTTATTTAAGATGTATGACTTTGTTTATAGTTATTTGTTATTCACAGGTATTTTCTGTATACATGTACTATATGTATAAAATGGAATTTCAAAATGTTTTTCTGTAATATTATGTTGATGTATGTCTTACGAGCTTACTTTCAGTGTTTTAGACTGACTATACAAATGAGTCCTTTGCCCATTACCATTAATGGATAACTAGACATTATATTTAAATACGTAGCTGTTATTGATTATTTGTTTGTCATTCAACGAGTCGACCGAGTTCACCTAAAAGTTAAGTGATACGCATGTCTCATAACAAAAAATGCGAAGTCTAGGATGTTACAGGACGACTCGCACTGGTCGCTTGTGAGACGTGTAACGTTGTAAGTGAATGGACTCTAGGAACTTTGTCAACTAGTTACTAAAAAACGGTTAAAATAAATTACACTTTTGGAAGTTATCTTGACCTGTACTTTTAGGTTTTTAAAAAATGCAATTTAACTGGTATTGCGCAACGCGTTAACTGTCTCCCCGGACCTTGACACTGGTGGACAAAAGGCTTCGTGACCTGAATGCAGTAATGGTAGTATTTAGCTTTGCGTCATATTTAGCAATCTGTTTATCGCATATGTTACATATTTACAGAGTCAAATTTGTTAAAATCTTCGTTGAATCAAGTTTATGATTATAATAATTAATATCATTTGAATACCGACATTGCCAACGAGCACAAAGTGTTACATTGGCTGCTATTAACACAATATGGTTATTTTGTCGTAATCTATAATCTCTTAATCATTCAGGTCGAGTACAATAAGATAGATGCGAATGTTATCCCAAACGGTTACTTATGCTGTTATTCTCCATACTAATGATTATACGGAGATAGTTTCTAGTTTTTTAGAACAAAACCATGATAAAAAAATATTTATGGTGTTTAATTTTAATTAAAAAATTTTGCCAAAAACTATAATTTTTAAGTAAAATCGATTATTTATGTTAATTCAGATGTGTCCATGGCTAAATAAAACTAATCTGATTTCGATTTATAAAAATAAATATTTTTTAATTTAGCATGAATGTCATAGTCCCTATAAGTGCACTGTGGGTTCTTGCAAAAAGTTATCTTTTTTGGACAACACAGAAAAAATTACTTTTTTAATCCTAGGAATGATTCTTTTTCCTTTTAGTCGCTTTTTACGATTCAAAAACGTTTTTTGTGTGATAGTTGATGAACTAACCAATCAACCACACGTAAAAAAACAGGAAAGACGCATGCGTTCGTCCGATCCGTTTGTCCTATTATTTTTATAAAGATTTATGATGGCCTAAAGTGCCTAGGGCTAAATTTTCATTGCATTGGATAACAGATCCCCAGTTCGATTCTTAGTAAAATTGTATCGGTTTTTTTTTTCCGCAGTATGCCTAAAACTTAGACTTACAGATCTCCTTAATCCGGGAGGAATGCTACAAAACTTTAATTCCGTGATTTCTCTTCTCCTTATTCTTGTACTTCTATTTTGAGAGTATCCCATTGAGCTTCCTGATGGGCAACGTGTCATCAAACGTTTATACAAAGTATTAAGTAATTTATAACTGTCATAATTAAAAAACTTTTATGCTTGAATTGAAGCAATTATTTATTAAACTTATAAATTATAATTAATGATAGTTTTTACAATCATAGTGATATTATAACGTGGTTGCTACGATGTATATTTTAATCTAGACAAATATTTCTAGGGTTTCTGTCGCGGGATTTTTGACGTGTGTTTATTAAAAAAGTTTGATGGAATCATTTAAAATTTTATACGTAGTATATTTGCTCGTTGCGTGTCAGTTCGGCTTCCAGTTGGTGCTAATTACTCTGAATTAATGTTTGCATTACTGTATATACAAGTAAGCTCTCGTGTGTCCGCCTACATGTTGGAGGTCCGTAGGTTTTTTTTTTTAATTAATTACTACATACATTTTTTTTTTTCATAATTAATACATATTGCTTCATTATTTGAATTTATAGTTCTGTTAAAGTTTTATATGGATTGTATTACAAACTGATACTTATTTATAATTGTATAGTTAACTATGAATGACCTTAGCTGACAGTTCAAATATAATAACATTAGATTAGAAAAATTTAATTTTTTCGCAAGGTTTCCTTTTTCCTTATTTAAAATAAATACGTCGGATATAGAATTGTTCTACTTTTTTATGGTAAAAGCTCCTATTATCATATAGTTTTACTAGGGTCAGAGACTCAATGCGACGAGTGCAATTACGGGCAGTGTATCCCATCTAACTAGCGGACTTTGTTATGGGCAAAATATCACTTACCATCTGGGAACGTCTCAATCTCAACGTCGTCTAAACAAAGTTAATAAAAGAGCTGTTACTTTAAGCTGCTAACTTGCAATCTAACTACAGACCATATGCATATAATCAACTATTCGCATTCACCGGTAACACTAATATAACTGAATTGTGATGCATGAAACGTGCGACAGTAAAGGGATAGATATGCTCGTATATACGTTGGATGGCCTCCTAGATTATTGGTAACCTAAGATTACATTCACCGGAGACACATTTGATTGATTTTGATATAGTCGGATAGATTTTAAAGTGATTTATGGTAGCGTGATAAAAAGAGACAAACGTATACGTAAAATAATTAACAGATAATAAGATTATACAAAAGGAAAAATGTACATCTCTTACGCAGACTTAATAAAAAGGTTTATAGACTTTTAGGACTTTCTTTAATAAATACTGATAGACTTATAATTTTAGACTTTTTTTAAATGGAAAAAAAAAAGTCTTCGAATCAAGCGGATAGTTTGATTTGATTTTTTTAGAATACTCTTTTATATTCTTTATTTATTTTACATTTACCGCCGAAACAGTAATTTATTATCATTATTATATCATAGTAGATGATGTAAAACATCTTTATGACACGAGGCAACTAGGTAAACATCCTTACGTTGTTTGCAGATTTAGTCCCTCCTTAGTTAATGAAATCTATTATGACTTAATGGACTTTTTCATAGGAAACGTCTTATGAACCATAGGAGTTGATGGTCATTAATTATGGTGATATACCGGTTCAATCTAAAGATCAATTGGAATCGAATCTGCTAAACAATGCTTATTTTTGCTGTAACTTGAGCCGACGCCATTTCGGTGCTTATTATCTAATTAATAATACCGTATATATGTTTTTTCTTTGCTCTTTTCTTTCTTTCCTATCACGCTCACAACGCAATATACATTAATTAACATGACACTGCGAGTTCATTGGATTCAACCGTGCGAGTGTAACTACACGTTTCCGTCATTAAGTTAACTTTAATGTTTTTTACTTTTAATTACGTTACTGTAACAGAGTAAAATAATAATGTTATGTAAAACTCGATTTATTTCCGATGCTCAATGCAATTTAATTGGATATTCCTTCGCTTGTAAATGTATCATTTTGAAGCGAGTGTTTATGAAGGCACTCGAGCAGCCGACAACCAAGATTGTAGGGTGTTATGAATGGTTTAAGTATTATAACTAACAACAATCGCCTCAACTTTTAATTAATTAATTAAGGTTGTTACTTTTTTCAACTTTTATAAAGTTAAAGAAATGAAAGAAAGGGGACCAAAATGCTTACTTCAATTCCATTCGTAACAGGGATAATTTAAGTTCGTAGTAATATCAGAACGATTTTTTTTTAAACCTGAAATGTTAGAAATAGTTAAATTTACTCTAAATATTAGTAGTTTCGATCTACATTATCATTAGCCGTTTCAGATTAGATATAAACTCCTATACATACCGTTGAAATGTGTCCATACGGATTAAGATTTACTAAACTCTGTTTTTACCAGGTGGTAGCTCTCTGTTGACGGAGACCCGTAGGGATGGGTACCACACGCAGCTCCTATTTCAACCGCCAAATAGTATAGTGTGCGAACATTATGTGTTCCGGTTTGAAGGGAGCGTAGCTAGTTGTTATTACTGGGGTAAACGAGACAACACCTTATGTCTCAAGGCGACGAGAGCAATGTGGGCAGTAGTGTGTACCATCTAACTAGACCACGTTGTTATTCAAGCGTCCACTTACCATCAGGTGAACGACTTGTCCTCTCGTCGTTAGTAGTTTAAAAAAAAAAAAATTCCAGATGAGTCCCCCATTGGTTATATTTGCTTCTTATAGATTGTTTTGTTGTTTGTCGTTTGAAAATGTAAATGTTTGGAAATTTTTTTTTTGTTTTTTTTTTTTTGTAATTTAATTAATTTTCAGAGGAAGGAGAATTTGAACGAAAATTATTTTTTTTAGGTGGGGATGGTGTGATAACTAACTATGAAGGGTTAATTAATTGGAAAAAAAAAAAACGATAAAAAATACATGAAATGATCGCCCACTGTAATAGCGTGACGCAAAAAAGAAACTAAAAAGGCAGCGAAAAAAAGACGGAGAGATTCACCTTTCGGGAGAAGGAGAAGGTGAAAAAAAAAGAAGAAAAGACATAGTTTTTGTTGAATGGTTTGTTTTTAAGGTGTTCTCGCAGACAAAAAAGACAAATGACTCTGCTCTACTTACAAGCAAGTACAACGATTTTTTTTTCAATTCCAAACCAATTATTTTTGTTTGAATTATTTTTTATATTTAAAAACTGAATATGGCTGCGTCGTCGTTTAAATCCGGACAGAAGGGATTTCCCGTTCGGGGAGAAAGGAAGGGAGAGGGAAGAAAAAGAGGGGAATACATAAGGAGAGAAAGAGAAACGGAAAAGACGAAGGAACAGAGCAAACGAGAAGAGAGAACGAGAGAGATAAGGAAGAGAAGAAGTTGAAGCAGGAAAGAAAATGAGAGAGACGGAGAAAGGGAGAAGAAGAGAGGAAGAGAGAATAGAAGAGACAAAGAAGATGGAGGAGAGAGCAGGGCGAAAAAGTGTGCTGACTGACCGCCAAAACCTCGTAAGTCGGGGAGGCCACGTTCGCGTTTATAAGAAGCAGTGCCCTCGCGGACGGCCTTTGCTCATTCACAGCTTCGGACTTTGGCTACGTGGGAAAGTTGAGCGTAGGACACACTCTCGAAGAGCGGAACAATCAGTCTCACCGTGAATGGGAAAGAGAGCTGGCCAATGTGCCGGATGCAGTCCCCTTTCCGCTGGTTCAAGAGCTCAAGATCATCCGAAGATCAGTATCTCACCCGCCTGGCAGCCCACCTTGCCAACCCAGCTCCATCGTAGAGCCGCTACCACCAAACCGTCTCTTGGTCACGATGTGGCCAACTGTTTTCACTGACTGCCGGCCTCTCAACACGTGCGCGCGTATCCAGCGACGTGACACTAATGACACAAAGTTGTTCTGTCAGAAGAATTCCGTAGTCAAAACGTTCTGCCAGTCGATATCGGCTGCGAGCTAAACGATATCTTGGCCAAAGCGTCTTGAGCGCTTTACCCCCTTTCAACTCTCACATAACGCTCTAATACCCAGCCAGGCTCCACCCCAGCAATACGTATCTGCTCCCGCCCATACGTCATCGGGGCACACAAAAGCGGGCTTTACCGGGCCAAGGCAGCACCCACTGAAAGAGAACGGTGCGTTTTGCTCATGTACAACTCCCTAATCCAAGAAGGGAGAGAAATGCCTCAAAATCCATCCTACACTGGCCGCTATTGCCTTGGTCCATCGCTGCAACTGGCCCTGTATCAGCTCAGTTGTAGCTGCACATGCCAAAAATCAGAAAGTCATCCGACGCTTCAGACAGCTAGCAATGTGTCCGGCGGATGCCTTGAAAGCGGAGACGCTGGATGGGCAAAGCAGCACGCCGCCGCAAGCTGAACGCCCACTCCAGCGCCCAGGCCGACCATCGCGCACCCCCCACCGCGACATCCCAAGCGCTATCGAAAACGCATATCGTCCCAGAACCCCTCGGCAGGAGGAGTCCGGGAGCCGTTCGATGTTGCGCGGAACA
>JAGSMW010000251.1:0-10986 GCA_029286795.1 Byasa hedistus
CGGACGGCCTTTGCTCATTCACAGCTTCGGACTTTGGCTACGTGGGAAAGTTGAGCGTAGGACACACTCTCGAAGAGCGGAACAATCAGTCTCACCGTGAATGGGAAAGAGAGCTGGCCAATGTGCCGGATGCAGTCCCCTTTCCGCTGGTTCAAGAGCTCAAGATCATCCGAAGATCAGTATCTCACCCGCCTGGCAGCCCACCTTGCCAACCCAGCTCCATCGTAGAGCCGCTACCACCAAACCGTCTCTTGGTCACGATGTGGCCAACTGTTTTCACTGACTGCCGGCCTCTCAACACGTGCGCGCGTATCCAGCGACGTGACACTAATGACACAAAGTTGTTCTGTCAGAAGAATTCCGTAGTCAAAACGTTCTGCCAGTCGATATCGGCTGCGAGCTAAACGATATCTTGGCCAAAGCGTCTTGAGCGCTTTACCCCCTTTCAACTCTCACATAACGCTCTAATACCCAGCCAGGCTCCACCCCAGCAATACGTATCTGCTCCCGCCCATACGTCATCGGGGCACACAAAAGCGGGCTTTACCGGGCCAAGGCAGCACCCACTGAAAGAGAACGGTGCGTTTTGCTCATGTACAACTCCCTAATCCAAGAAGGGAGAGAAATGCCTCAAAATCCATCCTACACTGGCCGCTATTGCCTTGGTCCATCGCTGCAACTGGCCCTGTATCAGCTCAGTTGTAGCTGCACATGCCAAAAATCAGAAAGTCATCCGACGCTTCAGACAGCTAGCAATGTGTCCGGCGGATGCCTTGAAAGCGGAGACGCTGGATGGGCAAAGCAGCACGCCGCCGCAAGCTGAACGCCCACTCCAGCGCCCAGGCCGACCATCGCGCACCCCCCACCGCGACATCCCAAGCGCTATCGAAAACGCATATCGTCCCAGAACCCCTCGGCAGGAGGAGTCCGGGAGCCGTTCGATGTTGCGCGGAACATCGGTACCTGTTGTCAAGACGGCAATTAGGCCTTTGCATGCATCTGATCAAGCCCCGTAGGCCGGGTTGATCTGCCAAACATCCGCGTCGTCCCTGATAGCACAACTGCTGAATTGCGCCAGTTGTTCCAAATGCTCGCAACGATGCGCAACGACTAAGCAGGGAGCATGCGAAATATAATTGGGAAGTTGAAAGTGGTCTCGTCGTCATGATTTGTTTTACACCTGTCGAAAAGCTGCGTGGTGTAGCTCATGACGCGCCCATAATCACAAGTCGCATGACACCAACGCAACTTGTTGAACCATCACAACCCTCCGGCAAACGCCTTGCGGTTTTTTTATATTGCCCGCAACCGCACTCTTCGGGCCTTTTCATTCCGCCCGCACGGCCACCACCCAGAGAGACCCACCGTGAACCAACTTTGACCATTTCAACAGCGGGCATTCGCCACATCCAAGCCGTCCCAGGCCTCGGACAGCATGCAAACCGGCGTTACTCTGGGCAGAGCCATCCCCTCAGTCCTGTCGATTCCGCCATCAGCCCGTCTCGGTCAATTCGTGACCTGCAGGCCACCATCCAGAGCCTGCGCGCACGGCTGAGCCGTGCTCATGCCGCCTTGCCCCCCTATCGGGCAGGGAAGCCAGACAACCCCGTGCCCGCCGCGCCTGCCCCTCTGGTCTGCCACATCGAAGACCTGTCCACCAACTGCGCGAATCCTGCGCAGCCCTGCAGGACCTGGAGCGGCGCTTGCGCTGTGACCGACCCTTCAATCCCTAGTGAGCGGATTGACAGCGGCCCATGGGTAACCGGCCCCGACAGGTCCCTGGCTAGGGCTTTCGGAACTCAACCCTGAACGATCCAAGTAGCCGGCGGCCGCGCGCGAAAGTGATGCCGGAACCGTAACAGGCAGCCTGACGACTCGGAAAGACGAGGGCTCACACAGATATGTGAATGCCCATGCTGAATTCACAGAAGGACCTCGTGCGTATAGGACAAACGGGTCCAACCCTACCTTGTAACGTACGACCGCCACGCCGGAGATTCAGCACCCGCACCTATCTGTGATGCCAACTTGACGGTAGTTGCCCACTCCCCAACGGTGAAGAGGTCCCCAACCGTTGTAGAGAAACCGGGGCGAACAAAACGGCAGCCATCTTCATTTCCGACTGCGATAACATGCCCGCCCATATCAATCACACAAGAGAGTGGCATTAAATGCTGAGGCTCATTGTTTACGTGCTTCTCGCGGTGGCGGCCTGGAAAGCGTACCGGCATATCACTTCCAAACTGCGGCCTATCGCCCACCCTGCTGCTGACGGAGCCACGGCCTCGCAAGCATCGACGTGGCAGCAGCACCTCCACGCGCCCAAATACACCTGCACGGGCGCACAGCACTGCTCGCAGATGACCCTCCTGCGAGGAGGCCAAATTCCTTCTTGCGCAACTGCCCCAACAGGACACGAATGGACGCGGGACAACGATGGCATCCCTTGCGAGCGTCATCTCTGCAACTGATGCCAACGATCTTTTACCTCCCGTACATGTTTCCTATCATGTCCGGGCCATACTTGACGTCAAACAGTTCACGCCGACCTGGGTTTCCTCCTCCTCCCTCTCTAATTCCCAGCACGCCTTTGCAGGCTCGGCACTTTGCACCAATGCCCCGCAGCTTCAACGTTCGCCCGGGCCTTTTCTTTTGCGGCCCGGGATCTCCCACCGCAGCGCAAAAACGAAAACCGCCGAGGCGGTTCTTGGTTTCGCAGTTGCCCTTCTTGGCTTGCGCAGGCGGGCAGCCGTGGTGAATGGCTTTGTACCCATCCCGGTATCCATCGTCATACACGCACAGCCGCCGAGAACAAAGGCCGCAACGGCCATTGGCGAAAGCGATTTCAATTCTTGTGGGCGCCTTTCATAAGTTTGTGGCCGGCAGTCTATGTCGAGCACCGACAGGCCTCTGTAAAACCATTGTTCCGGCCGCCTCGTAGAGGGATGTTTTCCTTGTGGAGAACCCGTCATCTGATGACCAGCCAACCCCTGCGCGATGCAGCGCTGGAGAAACGAGATGGACTGCCGCGCCGCTGGCGGCTGATTAAGACAGGCCCGCGCAATCAGAAAACGGCAGCGCGCGGCGGGGCGGTTCAGACGCGGTCGACTGGTTCCACGATCGCACGCCCGGCCCTTTCGGACTGTCCCATGTCGTTCGACTAGATGCCGGCCGAGGCCAAATCCGCCGATGGTGAACCACGCACAGCAATCACGGCGTCTCGGCGCGCTGATGGTCAGCCCATCCAGCCCCAGTCAGCTTTCTCCCTGCGTCTGGCTACATCGCCAACCGCCTATCCGTAGGGCCTCAATGCGCCTGATGCCCCGCCCTCCGATACAGTCTCCAGCAGCTTGCGCCCCGCCGCAATAAGCCCTCCCTCCATCAGCGGGCTTCGCTGCTTTCTGTGCCTTGTCCTGGGGCTGGCTGACCTGGGCTTGCACCCTTCCTTCTGCAAAGCTCTGCGGACGCAGCACATGACATCTGCTAGCCCCGCCCGACCTAAGCGCGCGACTGCGCTGGAGCCTGGCTCTGCCCGGGTAATTCATTCGCAGTGGCTCGCGACAACCCACGTTCAATGTTTGAAGGAGCGGCATGAGCCAAACCCTGACCTACCAACAGTTGCAGGAGCAGCGCGACGAGTTGGCCCAAATGGTGCGCGAAGCCTGCCAAAATCTGACCGCTGCCTGCCCAGCCGGCTGCCAGTCTGGCTGAAGCGGCGTGAACGAGATGCTGCCGCAGGAGAACGCTGAAGCTGAACGCCACCTCCTCCACCTCTTCCTCTGGCCGGCCTGAGCGCAATCAGCCCGCCTGGCCGCCCTCACTTCCGGCGGCCTTCTGAGCGCCTTTTCATTCCACATAGAGGTATTCATGAACACCTGGTCAACCCAGGCCAGGTCGGCCAGCTGCGCGCCGCCACCCCAATTCGACTGACCCACAGAACTTCGAGCATGCCCTCACACCTTCTCCAACTCCACTCGCCTAGAGCGACATGGTGCCCAGGAATTTCAAGGGCAAGCCAGGCAACTGCCTGATCGCCATGTCAATGGTGCGCGGAGCTGGGGCTGAAGCCGCTGTCGTCGCTGCAGAAACCTCGCCGTGAATCACGTCCGTGCCTTCGCCTGGTGGCGATGCCGTCATTGCACTGGTGCTGGACAGCCCTGTCTGTCGAAGTACGTCAACGAGGACGACGACGGCAAGAACTGCCTAGCTGCAGAAGCGTGAACGCAGGGTGGCGTCCGAGCATGTCCCGCAGCTTCAGCATGGACGAACCCACAAGGCGGCTTGGCCGGAAGCCCCAAGGGCCCGTGGTCGCAGTACCTCCAAGCGCCTGCGCCAGAATCGCGCCCGGGCTTTCGCGCTGCGCGACGTGTTCCCGGACGTGCTGCGGCGGGCATGCCCCTGGCTTAAGACTGCTGACATGTGCCAACGCTGCGGGCCGCCGTCCGCCGCCCTGCGAGCGCCCCAATGGGCGAGTCTGCCGTCGTGCATCCCGCATTGCCCTCGACCTCTGGTGCTGCTCGTCTGCCAGTCGCTCCTTTACGGTACGCCCAGGGCAAGACCATCGATGACGCAATTGGCCTGGCTGGGCAGCAGGCAATGTCCACCGGAGTCACAGGAAGACAGCTTGCGCGACGAGGTGTCCAGCGCCAGCTCGCCAGCGCAGCGCCTGCGGTGGCAGCGGCAGAGGCTGCCGCCCCGGTCGCGACGTCTGACTGCTGACGGCGTGATGGTGGTTGACGCGACCAAGTTGGAGCATAAAACCTAAGGATGCCTCTGACCTGGACGCGCTCTACAGCAACGGATCCCTGCTGGACGCAGTGGAATGACCTTGGCAGAACGCCAGCGCCTCACCGAAATTTCGAGGCCCGCTTGCCCGAACTGGAGGATGACATGCAGATCGGGAAACCTCACGCAGGGCTCGCCGCCTGGCACCAGCACCGGGCACCGCACTGGAATGCCAGCGACGCGCCGGCCCTGATTGGCTGCAGCAGCTTACAAGACGCGCCAGAGAGCTGGGCTCCGGCTGGCCACTGGCCAATCTGCGCCCGAGGCAAACGCCGCCACCGAGCTCCGCTTTCGCGACGGCACCGCGTCGAGGCCCTGGCCCGGCGCTGCCGACGAGATCATCGGCGAGGAGCTTTCGCCGTGCGTGAGGCAACCGAGGGCAAGCTCTCGGCCAGCTTCGACGGCCTCACGTTTCATGAAACGACACCGCGTTCGAACAACAAGAGCAGAACGACCGCCTGCGCGCGGGCCATGGTCGAAGGATGCACCGGGGCCGACATGCGCTGCAGTAGTACCAGGTGCAAATGGAACACAACGGCCCGCCGTTGCCGGCTGCGAGCGCATCCGTTCATGGCCACAAGTGGGCGCCGATGCACCCTGCTGAGGCAGCTGAACTGCTGGTACACGCCGAGAACCTGAGCTGCGCGCCCAGATCCGTGCTGGCTGGAGCAAAACTGATCTGGAGGTGGCCGCTATGTGCCGACCGACACTGGCCCGCCGCGCCCGTGGTGGGCCGAGCCCGTGAAGCCTGCCAGGCCGTGGCCGTACGTGCAGGGGACGCCTAGCGTGGTGCTTTGTCCAACCTGGACAAGGTGGCCGTGGCCCGTTCGCGATTAACGACGCATGGGGCCCAACGGCCCCCGACCAGGAATTCGCTGAACGCGAGGCGAATGCAAGGCGCTTCAAGAAGGGCGAGAAGCGAGAAGGCTGCATTGTGGCCAAGCCGCTGCCCAGGTTCAGGACGTGGAAGCATTCACGCGCACCGCCAACGACCTGGCAGGACCGATGGCGCCACCACGCGGCGGGCGCGAGACGCTGGTGGCGGCCCGAGAAGGAAAGCGCAAGGCAGATCCGAGCCGAGATCGTGGCCAGCGACCAGGACCAACTGGACCAGACACATCACGGCCCTGAACCCGCAGCGCCTTGGCGACAACTGGATTCCGCGCGTTGCGGCGCTCGCCGAGGCCATTACGGGGCAAAGAAAAAGAAGTCGCTGGACAACAGCGCGACGCCATCGCAGTGGTGGACAACGCAAAGGCCGACGTCCAACGCGATGGCGGCCGACTGGAAGCCAAACCGCCAGCACATGCGCCCAGGAAGACGGTGACTGGATCGCGCTGTTCGCTGACTTGCGGCGGTGAGGCGGCAAGGCGCCCGAGGACTTCCAGGACCTGGCCGCGCTGCGCATCGCGGCAGCCACACGCCAGCCGAAGCAAAGCGCCTGGAAGCCGGCGCTGAGCGCATCCGGCAAGGAGGAGAAGCCCCGCCGCCCCCAGGCGTGTTGCAATGCTGCTGCAAAGCCGCTCGCATGGCCAAGCCGAGCACGCGGCCAAGCTCGAAGCCTCGAGCGTGGAGCATCCACCAGGAAAAGAGCAGCAGCAGCGCGCAGACGCCGAGCCGCCCGCGAGAAGCTTGGACCAGGCAAACGCCCAGGCACAGGCGGCATCTTCCGAAGGCCGCCGAAGGCTGGCGCGCTACCCGCCCCGCTGCGGGACGACCTGAGGCCACGGCCTCCCAAGTTGCACGGACAGCGGACGTGGCAGCGGCTTGGACACGCAGCAGGCCTCAGCACCAGACCAGCAGAAAGCAGTCGCTTGCAGCAGTTCCTGCACTGAAGAGCCCGGGCGCCACGATTTAACACTGTGCAACTCAATGGCAGATGGAACAGGAAGGCCCTGGCCGTCAAGGTCTACAGCCGCCCGCTGGAGCTGCTGGGCATGACTACCGAAAGGAGCGCGGGCGCCCGTCCTGTGCTGGTCTCTGACGCCAAGCGCATGAGCCCTGAAGTTGGGCCTGGCTTCGAGAAGTTCGACCCGCGCACCGCGCTGCCTAATCCCGGGCCCTGACCACGAACCTGTGCCCGCCTTCGCGCGGGCATTGTCTTTACCACCATCAAGCCGCCTGCGCCAGAGAAAGCTGAACATGAACCCCGCCAGCTTCGTCGCACACGGAAACACGGCCTGCCGCTCTAAAGAGCCCAGCGGCACCCAGAGCAGCCCCAACTGGTGTGCCAGCTGCCGACAGCCTTGTGGACCTCGACACCCGAGGCGGGCTCGCCAGCATCGAAGGTATCGTCAGGCCGAAGGCTGGACCCTCCATGACGAAGTAGGCCGCCATCCAAGGCATCACCACCGAGGGAAAGCGCTGGACATGGGCGTGCCCGGGAGTGGATGGTGAGCATGCTGCTGTCGATGTGGGGAGGTGCATGCGCGTGGCCCAACGAGCGCTTCGACGCCACGCATCCTGAGCCATCGCCATCAAGCGTCAAATCGATGCGCTGCGAGACGCCCGCTGCCCTAGCCCCCATTCCGACCATCTGGAAGAGCCGGCCCCGCGCATGCACAGCGACTTGACCACCCGACTCAAGCGCCCGCCCCACCGAGAAGATGCGCGCCGCCGGCATAGGCAAGTTCAAGACACCGAAACTGGCCGAGGCAGGAACACCACTTCTTTAGGCCGCGAACTTCGAGCGGCGCACACACCGCTGGTGCTGACGTCGCCGCACTGACATCGAGGGTCATTTCGCTTGTCCAGGACCCCTGAGATGGCCAAGGCAGCCTGAACCGCTGTCGCCAACCACCACCACAAAAGAAAAAACATTGGCCTTCGAGTTGGTGAGATCCACGGCCGTCACCATTCACCAACGCACCGCGGCGCGAGATGCACGGCGAAGAGAAGGTGGCGGCATCGACATTCCTTCACCCTCGCGCGGCGAGAACACCATGTTTAGACACTGCTGGAGCCGCCTTGCGGAGCACAACTACTGCACAGGCGGCACGGAGGGCCAGGAGGAGCTACCGGCGTGCTGTCCCGCTGCCAAACCTGGGGCGCCACCCGCTGATGCCCCACAGCTTCGCCTATGCCAAGAAGCAGAAATGGCGTGCTTACCGATTCATCTGAGGAACTACGCAATGAACGCGCCCACGTCGGATTCGTGGATGCAGTCCTCAAGGGCCTGGAGTCCGGATTCCACGAAGGAAGGCAGCGTCACGATCCGGGGTGACGGCTCGAGTTCACGGCGACGAGCTCAAAAGACAAATACGTGACTACGGCGAGCCTCTGGGCCTGGACTCGAAGAGGAGGTCTACATCCAGCTGCGGCCCGGCGCAGCTGATGAATACGCACCAAAACGCGGATACCGGCCGGCAGGCAATGACCCACGCCCGCCGCCAGCCGGACAAACGCGGACAAGCAGGAGCTGCGCGAGGAAGTCGAGGACGCGCCGCCCACGAACCCGAACATCCACGTGAACCAGACGCCCGACCGAAGACGCCTTCGCGGCGGGGGGGGGCCAGTGACCGTGCGAACCGGCCTCTAACAATTCCAATAAACACCCACGGCAGCCCGCGCGGCGAACGAAAGGAAACCCATGACCGAATATCAGAACCTGCTGAGCCCAGAAGGCCGAAATCGAAGCACAGATCGCAGAAGCTGTCAGGCAGAGCGCAAAGCCGAGGGCATCGCGCGGCCCCAGCCCACGCGCGATGATCCAGGAGCACGGACCTGCACCGTGCGATTGTCTTACCCGCCACGAAGGCCAAGGGCCGCGTGGGCGCCTCCGAAGAGTACCGCGACCCGGCAACCGGCAGTCCGTACTTGGACCGGCCGGGGCATAGCCGCGAACTGGATTCTCGGCAAAGAAAAGAGCGCTTTTGCCATTTAAGCAAACTGAAAAAGGGCGCACGCGCCCCAATTATTGATGTATCAGTTGTTTAATTGACCTGCAGATTTTTAAAACACCGTTCAACAACTGCTGTTGATGGTGACAGCCTCAATGTGCATCCTTCGCCAGCCCGACCAGTCAATACCCAGTACAAAGGATTCGTTAAAGATGTAATTTGAGGACCAGGATCACAGGGGTTTGAAGAGTTATTGACAAGCATCCCAGCGCCGTGGCATTGCTATGCTTGTAATAAATTTGATATGCCACCATTCGGACACAAAATTCCGGTGGAAATTGACTACGCGGCCCGCAGAATGTGCCTCCAGAAGTTTGCTCGTAAAGATCAAAAACTACTGCGGTGAAAATTTCTTGTTTGGACGACCACATGCCCACCACATCCAGGCGATCCCACATTCGCATATTACAGTAATACCACATAACATAGTCAGCCAGAATCCCCGAACCTCTGCGTCTTTGCCCAAGCAACTATGCTGACTCCAAACGTCAATATTGAGTTGCGCATAATTGCCATACTAGGTATTGTTTCGCTCAACATAAATGTTCATGTTACATGTGCTGCGAATTGGCTGAACAGCAGCAATAAAAATCGCGGGAAAAGCAGCGCCTTTATAAAATTCATCATAGTTCTCCCTAATTAATAGTATCAAGTACTTCATGCAAAGTACGAAGCCCGCGGATCCTAACATTATTAATTAATGGCATGAGCACCGCGCATGGGCGCTGTTGATACCTCCCCTCCCCCGAAAGCCTCCCGGTGCAAAGCCGCTCGGCGGAGTCTGGCCATGGACCGAGCCAGCTCTCTTCACAACTGAGCCAGTGAACTAGATATAAAGTTACAAAAAAGTACAGCGGAGAGCGGGACTTAAACCACCTTATATATATCAACTTCAAATATATTTATTTCAACCATTGTAAACCACCCACTAAATGAGTTTGTGGAATTTGGTGACCGGCGACCGACCATTGATGCATTTCAGCCACCGATTTGAAAAATAGCCAAATCATAACCAATGGATTCAAGAATAGGATTTCTCTAAGCAAATTGGACGACCAATGACTGGATCAGGATACTCAGAGCCAACTTAAATTTGGCCGTACGGTAGATGAATGAGCGAACCCAGCATTCATGGTTATAGGCACCCATGCGTTGTTCTGCAATCGGGTGCACACATAGCCAGATAACATCGAGATACTTTGAAGTTACAGAATAAGCGCGTAATGACACCCAGCATCTCTGTCAGACTAGGGTGCCAGTGCCCCAATGCGTTGTTCCCTCAACGGGGATCCAGAACTTGGTATTGGCAGCGCCCCCCCCATTTCCGCAGTTCACGCCAGGCCGTCGCGTATCATAAAAGTCAGTTCCCAGTTCAAAAATTACCAGTGCGACATCCTTTGAAGTCATCCATAGTTAGAGTACCCACGGGCATATTTGAGGTGAATGGGATTCACGCATCTTGCCTATCGCAAGGATTGAGCACCTCCAAAAGTACGAAGGGAACATTGTTTTCGATTGCACAGTCAAAATGAGAGTTGGTTGCGTCCAACCTTTATGCCAGATCGCGATAAAAAAAAAAAAAAAAAAAAAAACGATTTCAACGGCAGTTGTGGCCCCCTCCCTGAAGTTGGATATTACTGTGATCAACCTCCCATAAATTCAGAATTGCACCAAATCTGGAATCAAGAACCTGGAACCACTGCTACCAGTATCGGTATGCGCGATGCTTAAAAATCGCTGACGCCGAGACAACCGGGCTGGCTGGATAAGGGACGCACTAGACCCATATTCGTAGGATTTGCAGTTTAAGTGCACGTAGGGAACGTTCCAGTTCTGTCATTAACCCCACCAGGAATTGATATTTCTTCTGAACATTTCTGAATACAGTGATACGGTTACATCAGCAGGAGCCGTATGACCAGCATGGATCAAGGGCCTCCATATGGGTGCAGATTAAGCACCCACGACTCTCAATTTCTGATGCCGAGAACATTCTGGGCCGCTGTCTCCATCTAACGATGGGTGCATTGGGATGTAAATCCTCCAGCATAGGCCATGCTGGAAACAAACAGAAACTTAGAACTCGGCGACAGGCTAAAAGGGAAGGCCGAAAGGCGAGGGAAGGTCGAATGAAGGCGAAGCGAAGGCGAAGGCGAGAAGGCGACGTCGAAGTCGAAGGCGAGGCGAAAGGCGATAAAAGTAAGGCGAAGGCGAATGCTAGGGCGAAGGCGAAGGAGGCGAAGGCGAAGGCGAAGGCGAAGCCGGAAGTGTCCGAAGGCGAGCTAAGGCGAAGGCGAGGCGA
>JAGSMW010000252.1:0-10979 GCA_029286795.1 Byasa hedistus
AAAGGGAAGGCCGAAAGGCGAGGGAAGGTCGAATGAAGGCGAAGCGAAGGCGAAGGCGAGAAGGCGACGTCGAAGTCGAAGGCGAGGCGAAAGGCGATAAAAGTAAGGCGAAGGCGAATGCTAGGGCGAAGGCGAAGGAGGCGAAGGCGAAGGCGAAGGCGAAGCCGGAAGTGTCCGAAGGCGAGCTAAGGCGAAGGCGAGGCGAAGGCGAAGAAACCTGTTGTGC
The DNA here is from genome assembly GCA_029286795.1 of Byasa hedistus. NCBI lineage: Eukaryota > Metazoa > Arthropoda > Insecta > Lepidoptera > Papilionidae > Byasa > Byasa hedistus. The sequence goes on from JAGSMW010000252.1 coordinate 227, forward strand.
TGATATTTTACTAATTTTCAAACTAATATAATTTAACTACCACGTAGTTTACTAGTGATAAATAAAAAGTTCTTTATGATTATTATACGACATTGGAGTGAAATTTTTATTCAGGACAGATTAATTTTTTAATACACACGATAAGAGCGGAGGTTTGACCCATTTAACCATTTCAGTGGCGGTGACACAACTGTTGTGTCCACCAAAATTTTTCTCAGTGCCGGCGACACAAAACGGTGTGTCCACTGTTTTTGGTTAATATTCTAAAATGATTGCATGCCGTATACTTCGGTTCAAAATACAGTGTAGAACCTAATATGGTGTTTTATTTACCATACTCCCGTGTGGTTTGAGTGTGCTCGATATTTTTATTTTTTTTAAAAAAATTGATTATGCCACTGTTGTTCACACTTTTGATGCATAAATCTTGGACGATGAACTCAACACAAAAAGTTGTATAGTACGTTACCTAGAACATAATGATGTACACAAACGAGGTTTTTGCGTCGGTTGATATAGCGTTCAAATCGACAATAATTTGATTTACTAATATGAACAAATAATAAGAGGGAAAGGTAATAAAAAAAATATTATTTATTACTTTAGCAACGATTTATATAGACTCGGTGCTTTCTCGACTACTTTGTCAAATATTATAGGACTTTGGAATGGGAAAATTATCTTGGTTCTTTCTTCTTCCAAGTGCCTCTCCATTACTGGAGGTTGGCCGCAGTTTTTGCGAATTTTTACCTATCATGAGCCCATGAACATTTTGCTCTACTACGTTAAGTGATACCTCGTCCACTCCTTTAATGGTTTCCACTACCTTGAAACCGTAAGTACTATCAAGTACATCTTTTTTTTAACTAAATGCTAAACCGAGATGGATGTAAGAACTAAAGCGGTAGTTTAGGTCGAATAATGACAATAAACAAGCACCTGTGGATGGCTGTCATTGTTTCGGGCGGGCCGCGTAGTAACTCAAGCGATTATCGACTGGCGTTAAAAGTTGTTTTAATAGCCGCATAAACCTAAGTTTGTAAACCTCGCTGATCGCTATTGTCCGGCGGTGCACTCTGCGCGGGTAACGCCATTGGCTAGTTTCAAGTCGGCTATTATCTCCAATGTCGTTCCTAAAATATGGCTTCAAAAATGTAATGCAATTAGAAATAGAAAAAAAAAATTTAGGGAAAATTAGTAATGCTATGTTAAGACTAGATTCTTTTAATTTTACGTTTGTAGTGTTCATGTAGGACAAGTACATCTAATTTATTTTAAAGTTACAGTTTATTGATTAATTTTAATATACTAAAATTTAGCCGTTTATTATCCAACTATAGAAATCACTGTCGACGAATCGATGATGTTATGAGTAGGACGATTAGGATTAAGGCATATATGAAGAGGAAACGTTCAAATACGGTCTTAAATTCTAAAACGCAATTGCTGACCACTCGGGGTTATTATGAATTGCTTTATAACGGTGGTGCCCGCTCTGATTTCTTATAGGGAGAAGAATTAGTGAGAATTATGGTTACGGTAACGGCTCCTGGCAGAAGAGGCAAATAATCCGAAAGAAATAGAACGACAAACTTAAAAAAGGAGAATTATGCATAGTTCATAAAAATAATATATGTGTAATAAATTGGGTCGCCACAGGAAGTACGAGCGATTTCAAGTAATATGGCGCGATTTAAAAAACATCGCGAAACTGACAAGGCATTTAAAACAAGCCGCACATGATAGTTAAAATATAACAATATATGACAGCATAGATCCGTCATTACCAACTGTTGTCCTACTATTCATGCGAACACAAACTTGAGATGGTATAAAAAGGTTCTTATACATATAATGCAAGTCTTTATTTGTCAACTCTATTTATTAATATAACAAATATAGCAATATAACTATCACCTTATAACGATTTCCGTTTAAATGTTATTAAGACAATAATAGAACCTCATCTGCCTTGCCATAATTACAAACATGTACCTTTAAGTAAATAAAGCCACTGCTTGATTAAACTATCCAAAACATAAGGTCAAATTAAAACGAAAGCGTTGTAATCATGCTGGCGCACATTAAAAAAAAGATGTCATCCCCTTTCGCATGCGAAGATTGTCCCGTCAGCCCGGAGTGGGCGTTGAATGTTTTAGACGCGTAACACACATATTTAATTCTGTTTTATGTTGGTATAGGATTTAATGAAAATGGAATAATAAATGTTCAATTATGTTTAAAATTCTTGCTTTTAAGTTATTCATAAAATAATAATACAACCTTAAATATTCATCGCGAAAAAGCAATTCAGAAATATTAATACAAAGAAAATCTTAGCAACAACGACCACAGTATGTTGAGAACCGCTGGTTGAATTACGTAACTAAATACGTTTAATTTATTTTGAATTTTTTAGCCATATTTATATGTAAAACACACTAACAATCTTCAACACTTTATACTATTTATATAAACTTATAGAGGCGGCAACGGCCACAAAACAACAAAATATAAATTTACCCAAACGCAGTGCCGGTGACACAACTGTTGCGTCCACCAAAATTTTTCTCCAGTGCCGGCGACACATACGGTGTGCCGACCACACAATGTATGCGCCCTGGGAGACATCGTCCAAAGCGGGGTGGCAGTGAACGTGTTAACGATAGCAGTATATTAGTAAAAGTCATCAAAATTGCTGCACTTTTCCTGGAGTGTTTTCATTTAGTCGCCTTTACCACCCGATAAGATACTGCATTTTGAATATTGTCTTATAATTAACCTTCTAGAACAAATCGAGATATTTTCATCACAAAATAACGTTGATCCATATTTGAAAGGCGTGAAATAAGGATGAATCTATACCAACCTTTGGGGTTAAGTGAAGGATTTATTAATGTCACATTTATGAAAATGCTGCTTCATGCTGGATCACGAGCACGAAGTAATTTTAAAGATGATCATAAAGTTAAAACATTAATAATCCACTTCACAATTTTAGAAGAGAACTTTATAAGAGTTAAGCTCTCTTTATACATATATTTCAAGATCTTATTTAGCTAAGAGTTAATACTGAAATTGGAAACTGAAGATCGTGTACACATAAGCTGATAATAGTAATGATGATGTAGATACTGGCGATGAGATATTGGAGACCATCTACACTTTATTGCAGCTCCTAAATTTGTCAGACAAAAATTTGTGTTAAGGTTAGAAGGGAGCTGTAGCTAGTGAGTTTACTGAAATAACGAGACTATGTATGTGTTAAGGCGACGAGCGAAATTTTGTCTTATCACTTTGTTAAACGATAAAGAATAAAATGTAGCTTAAGATCTGATGAACATATTGCTCGTCTCGTCGCTTCATAACCAACAAAAAATCAGAGGTTAAGAAAAAAACTGAAATTCATTTGACTTTGGTTAAAGCTAAATATTTATAGTATATAATATTTCCGCCTAGCCTTTATATTTTCAGTATACATTATTTCGGACAATATCTAATGCATAATGTATGAGATCAATGTCTATAGTATTTTTCTTTGATGTCAAGAGTCGGACGATAACGGCCGTGCATACGTTAGCATATTTTTACATCAGCCACACCATTTATTCGCACATAAACAATTTATATCCAAAGCAATAATTATTATTACGTCCATAAAAATACTGCAATACAGTAAGGTTTGAATGTGTTGATTGAGTATGTCTATTCGATGTGTATCGTGTATATACAAAACTGGAAAAACTATAGAACGTAAGGCTGTAGTTTATTCAAATACTTATAAATCAAAAGCCATTAAATTTAAAATAAAGGCTTCTTTTTTATGAGTAATGTAGAAGATATTAATTAAGTTCGCATTTCAATATTGAAGCGATATGCGAAAATTAACAGGCAGGATACTTTAAGTCACTTATGTTAGCAACTAACAAGTTATAGGGCTTTTAGGACAATTTAAACAGCCAATACGGTTTAAAACATTATATTCTATTTGACTTTTGGAGAACTTAATGTGAATATGTTCGATCTAAGTTGTTTAAGTTTTCCCTATATGAGCACCTTCTATTTGCTTATGCTTACGAAGTTCTTTACGATTTTGCTACCATCGAATTTTTCCTGTTCTAATTAGCTGGTAACAATGCTAACAAACTTCAACCACGCGTTTGGTTTTAAAGTTATGTGAGTTTTTAAAGAAAATCACGAGAAAATGATCTGTTAAAATGTAAAACTTTCTAATTCGCTACCGTTACATGATTCCATTACTTATGAATATTTTATATTAGTAATAAGGTAATAGCTTATAATATCCTCTATTGTTTACAGTTACTTATTTAATTTCTCACTAAAACCAAGTATTTGCGAAATAAATTCCGACATACGTTCACGGAGCACCCTTACCTCTTATGCAAATAATACGTTTTCTTGGAATTGTTTACTCGAGTTTGCCTTTGGCATAGATATCATATATGTTTATTATTTGATGACTAGAACCTACGGAATAGTGGCATTGTCTTTGTTAATATAACACATATCTTATTCAGTGGTTTTATTTAGGTTAACTATATTTATCTCGCGTATACTCATAAGCAAAATTATTAAGGGTTTTTTATAACATATAAAACTAAGTATGATGTCCTATTTGTGATATATCCTATTCATCCTGCTTATAATACTAGGTAAGTAATTTTCACAGCACCGCACTATTCGTCGCGATAATTTCATTTGTTGCCTTTAATTTTTTCACTACATGTTTTCATGTATTACATAAAAAAACTACAGTGTTTTTGTTTCCCTATATTATAGTTAAACTATAGAAAACTCGTATAAAATTTAACATACTAAACTAATCATACTAAAACAAATTAGACATCATTATCATTTTAAACTATTCGATTGCTGATTTATGCTTTCTAAGATATTTACTGCTCGCCTCAGATGATGGATGCAGATATACTGATTCTAAGGTAAAAGAAAAACAGCTGTTCTTACCCTAGACAAATTTTTTCTTGGTCTTTTACGACTCTGGGGGCAGAGTGGTGATATGAATATTCTGACTGAACTCTTGTCATATCTTGTAGCCTCAAAATTGATACAGATTTAAACAATATTCTCTGGTGTAACAGTATTCTGTGCTGTAATACTCCTGTAGTATTAATCAAAGACACTGAATTAAATGAAGGCGGGACAAAAGACGTCCACATCGCCTTTTGTTACGTACGATTCATGCTTACGCGGTATATAACAGAAAGTCATGATGGAAGTTGTAACAATTGAGTTTGCAATGACGAATGTTGAATATGAAACCAATATTCATAGACATGGTCAATCTATATTAACATCAAATGAACTCTCTCAATAGATATCGATAGGCTGAAATGATGATTAAATCATAGGTTAATAGTTGATCTCAATTTAAAACCATTGCAGTTTGCTTTAAATACACTAAATTATATTGTTTATATTATAAATGTAATCATTCAAATGTGTGGTGTGACTAAAGAATCAAATTACACACCTCCGTGATACAAAGCTGTTGCAACACAGAAGCAGTTTTATATGTAGCATTACACAAAATGATTTTAAGGTAAATGAGTTGTCGATTAAAAGGTTTTAAAAGCGAAAATTAATGAAATGGAGCTTTGATTTCACAAAGGTTATCAAGTTTTTAAAAAGCCAGATTAAAATTAATGAAACCTATAATGTGAACGCTTAGCGACGTTTTCATTATAATGGATTTTAATGATTAAACCACAAAATGCCATATTTTAATAATACTTAAAAGTATTGCTAACTTATTTCATTCATTTGTTAGATATTGATATTAACTCCATGTTTAATGCCTACTTTCTCACCTCTTCTCTCTTTGCTCAACTTTAAAATGTATGGCTTTAAATCGTCTCTGTGTACAGAATATATTAAAGTTTTTAAATAAATAACGGTTTAGATTTCTCGAGTGTCTATTAAAAAAAGACCGAAATAAAACAAGTTAAAATTAGCATGCTCCGTTTACTTTAAATTAGTATAGCTCAAAGTATTTTTAAATAACACCCGCGGTACATTCGGAGTCACGCGCCGCTTTCCTACACTCGTAATAAAACAAATACTCTCCACTCTCTTCGTTTTGTATTCCGGCCTTTGATACTTGTTGAGAAATTATTATTACTCTTGTGCGAAGACGCTTAGGCCCTTAATGGTGAAGTGTGCTAACTAGAATACTCCCGTTCTTCATATATATAGTGGCTGAATTAACAATATGGGGGCAGCAGAAGAAGGACTAGACGGGTTCTTAGGATCTTTACAATCACATTTTTAATTTCTATATTTCATCAAACGTTGCATCTTTTTGCTAGAGGTTAAGTTGTTGGTCTTTCCTCTATACAGTCTTTAGACCAATATTTCTGCTTTGAACAAAATTTCAGAAATCAAAGTCTATTTGAATGGCCTTTGGTTAATGTTTAACATTTTATATTACTATCATTAATATAATGAGTAATGTATAGGCAACATTTTAATTCAGTTTTTTTGTTTGGTAGGTTCATTTAAATATTTGTAGTAATGAATTGTAGTTTCCTTCGAATCTCTGATTCATTTATATTAATGCAGACACCCCTTAATCACCTGCGCATTAATTCAAGTACAAGTCGGTAGTAAGTCAGCGCTGCAGCGGGGCGAGAACAAAAGGACATTCTAAGGCTGTCGACGACGAAACTAAATATATAGTCTGCAATTGTCCTACATCAAGATTATCGGCAACTGTTTTCCAATGCCGAACGATGGCTTCGCTAATTTAATCCGGTTTCCATTGCTTAGCATGATTAAGTTTTCGTACGCCGGCAGAATACAGTGGAAATGTGAATAAAAGTAAGCAATATTTACGTTCACATGATTGGATACTTCCATTTATTACCTTTGCGTTTTAACCTTAAAAAAAGAATAATGCTGATCGATGACTTTTAAATGTATACTTGTATTGACATGGTTAAAATATATAGAATGTAAGTAAAGTAATAGTACGAAAGAGATCCTATAGCAGTAGATTAAAATCTTTCCACAACCTTAACTTTCCTTTGAAGCAGGAAGTAGTAATTAAATTAACGGAAACCGTTTAGTGGTAGAGTAAAGAAGTAGCTATGTTCTCGACCTTAGAATAGAATAGAAATATAGTATACTTTATTGCACACAAATTATATAAAAGTGCGACATAAAAAGAATGTAGGTTTTAGTCGGTCCAAGTCCTACATAATCTTGCCTTGTACAGTATGCAAGGTACCTTAATTAGAACAAAAAAGAGGTAATGAGTGCAATGAATAAAGCATGCAAGGAATAACATCCTAATTGACACCATATAGCAAAGCCAGTAATTTTCAAATCGCCTCGTTTAAAGATCGTATACGTAATCCTTTCTTTCTCTATCTTCTATCTTTGCTTTTTCACAATATTAAGGCCCAACATCTTTTCTCTTTGATTGAATTTATTTAAAAAAAACCGTCTTTCATCTTCTACTGCTACTTTGTACTGCAGATTTATTTTAATTTCTAACGCCGTAACACAAAAAGAAAATTTTTGTCTCGTTAAACGTCGCTTTAAGGATTGTCGTTGGATTCTTCAGAAAATAACACTGTTCTAAACAACTTTTAATTTCTAAACCTTTCATTACGTCTTATTTAAAAAGAAACTATTAGTCTACCCTGGTCACGTTCAAAAGAACAAAAGTGTTGTTTAAGTGTAGGCATTTTAGAGACGTAAGTGGGACTTGACGCTGCGTCAAGATAGAGTGATTTAAGGACCACGCCATTTCCAGTTTCCGATCCGAGGTTTTCTACATTCCGGAGGGGCCGTTATGCGATTATTTCAAACCGCATTAATAAATATCCAAGTAGATTGTGTTTCCTTCAATTAATATCGCAAATTGTTCGCAAATTATAAATTGACTTCGCACGAAACCGTTTTAAGATGATCTTATGATGTTCTTAAATTTTTCAGAATCTCAAAAAATACTTCTTTCATGAGAAAATGCATATTGGTTATTGTATGATGTTTTTCGAAAATTAATTTTGCGGTCTCAAATAATTCAACAAAGCCGTTCCTTTATTTATACATAACATAAAAGTCTGCTAGTGGAAACTCTTGATAATTCCACCGTAATTGTAATTATCCATAGCTGCTGACTCAAGCCCCTGATTTAGATTGATTACGCTCGTTAGTTCTCCATTTTCATTACCAGGACCTTCAACGTTAAATCCGTAAAGGCACCTTACAGCCATGAATAGGTAAAACTTTATAAATTCATTTACTTTAAATTATTAAATACCATTATTTTTTTAACTAGTCGTTTACCTTTTTTAATCACATTAATTGCTAAAAACGTCACATGATTTAATTTCGTTTAGGACACAGAATCGGATTTGAATATACTAGTTATTTCTTCTAGTTGTTAGAGGGATTTAATAACGGTGTAACTATAATAATATTTAAATGATAAAAAAAACTTTAAAATGACTACTTAAACCCTGTCAAAGCCCGGGCGTCAAAAGTACGTTGTGTGGCCCACACCACCCGGGACCCTCAGATGGCCGACCGCTTAAGTGCGCGGACGGCTAAGTATGCGGCGGCATCATCACGAGAATTAAAGTCGAAATGTGTTGAAACTATAGCACCTTTGTATGATTTTATATACAACTAAAAAGATAATTATTTCACAAATACAAATTGTTACATTAGACGAAATATTATGAATATGAACTTTGGGAGACAAAATACCGACGCGGGGCCATCGCTTCGACAATGAAGACGTTTCGGTTTTAGCTTTGTAGGGATACCACATCACAACTAGGTCTAGAATTACTCATAATCGTTCGAGTAATAACTTTCTACACGACACTGTATCAAACAATTGAAAGTAGTAAACATAAACCATCATTAACGCACTTGAATTGATAATACGCACAAACTTATCTTTGCGGGTTGCACGACACCCCCTCACACGAAGCGTCTGCGGGTCCGAGCTGGGGTAGGGGCGGGGCTAAGGCGCGGACGTCACCAGAGGTCCCCGCTATACGCGTGCTTAAAGTTTAGGATTGTACTGTCCGGAATATACTTACTAACTTTTTTTACTCTACTTATTGTCGAAATAGTTATCTTGCTACCAGTGCGAGTTTGATTTTGTTATTAAAAAGGTAGTGAAACTAAAATCGCTAACATAAAATATTTGTTAATAACAAAAAGAAAATGTAAAAAGTGCATGCACGGTTTAATCTGTGACACAAAGGATATACATAAAATATAATATATATATATTATGTATATATACATATATATATTATATATTGTATAATACATATATATATAGCACAAATAAGAGGTTGAGGGTTGTGAAAAAACAGACATTTTGAGAGTGAAACTTTTTTTTGGGATTCTGAGCATTTACATAAAAAAGCCGCAGCTAGCTGTCTGTAAAATTGATCGAAGAAAAAAAAGTTATATAATAAAAAGTTCTCCTACCTATTGACCAAAGCATATCGAAAACAGCAGTGCCTCTCTAACGGTTAGCATGGTATTTACAAAACTTTACAACGGATGTGCTGCGCTCGATGGCGCTGTACGGAGCACGTGGGCGGTTTGTTCCTATTCCCGCGAGAGTCTGGACCTGTTGTTATAGAGTGCAGCGGATCATGGCGATAAGGGGCTATTCGGGGCATACAGCACGGTCTCGCAGGAAACTCCCTATCTGGGACTTTGACGGCCGTTGTCCTCGCCGGAGGACGGGGGTTGTCAGCACGTTGCTTGAGCAGGGAAATTGGGCAGGCTCACCAGCTATCCGCGACAGAGTGGCGTATCAGGGACCAGGCGCGGGCGACAGGATCGCATTGACTTAGTCGATATCGTTTCCGCCAGTATCCCTCGAAAAAAAAAAAGCGTGGTATTTACATATGCGTGGATGCTAACAGAACATCAAGCGTAAAACAGTTGACAAACCGTATGAGTGACAATCCACGTGGTTTCTCGAAATCGTGGCCGTTGTATTGTACACCTAAGTCGAGCCTTGTTATTTATTAGACATTATGTGCGAATACGAGAGGGGTACAAATCCTTGACGACGCTAAAAGCTAATAGACTTGTCTCAAAGTAAGCACGCGCGGGGACGGTGGCCAGGCACATGTCCACTTCCAGCTGGCGCTTGGGCGCCATGGCTTCAGCGTGCCGGGCCCCGCCAGCGGCATGCCCGGCAGGCCTGCCACGCCCAGGGCCGCATGGGCCTGGCGCAGGCTGGCCGCGCAGCGCTGTGCGGACAGACCAGCTGCCAGGGCCTGAGCGCCATCTGCGCCCTGGGCCGCGAGCCGGCAGTTCTCCAGCGCCGAGAACCCTCGGGAAAGATAGATGGGGTGCGCTGGTAGCTGCGGCCAAGACGGCACGGGCCGCGCAGGGGCGGCTGGGGCATGCGCGTGACCACGTCCTGGCCGCAGAGCGCGATGCGCCCCGCGCTGCCGGCCAGTTCGCCAGAGGAGATGTTGACCAGGGTGGACTTGCCCGCGCCGTTGGTGCCGATTCTCACGGCATGGACATCGCCCTCGTGCAGTCCAGTGTACACGCCCGAAACCACGGCCAGTGAGCCCGCCGAAGCGGCGCGTGTGAGGCCGCGCACCGAAAAGCAGTGCCGCATCAAGCCATGGTTCCGGCCCTTCCTTGTGGGGCCTCGTTGTGCACTCCAGCGCGTTTGGCCGTGCCAAGGCCCGCCAGCCCGATCAGGCCCAATCAG
>JAGSMW010000254.1:0-10981 GCA_029286795.1 Byasa hedistus
ACTAATTTTAGGAGAGAGACCAGACTGTGATAGTAGAGTAATATGATATAAGGCAGCACAAAACTGGTAAGTGAATTTTCCAGAAGTGGATGATTTTTTAGTGCCGAGAACACCAAATGGTATGTCCACAGGTCTCTCCAGTAATATTCGCAAATGTATTACGGCGGGAGTCTTCACTCCGGAGCGCGACGTATGAAAGGAGAAAAGAAAATTAGCGGAATGAATGATAATGAAGAATAGAGGAGAACTGTATGCTAGAACTAGGCCCTGACCCAACCATGCAGGGGGATGATGGAAAACAAAAAAAAAAAAAAAAAAAAAAAAAAAAAAAAAAAAAAAAAAAAAAAAAAACCTAACCTAACCTAACCTAACCTAACCTAACCTAACCTAACCTAACCTAACCTAACCTAACCTAACCTAACCTAACCCAGTCGCATTCTGACCGCCCTAGCGTCAACAACAACACCGTTTTTAAATCGCTCCGCGTTCAAAAATTCGTTGTTGTGGGAAAATTGCTCAGATTTTCAAGTGCTATAGCTCAAAAGTTGCGGGAAGTGACGACAATAAGGAAGTGAAAGAATTTTGGTGAAAAGTGTAAAAGTGGAGCGAGTTTATATTGAAAAATCCGGAAAAAGTGCAACGCGTTCGGTCTTGAGGTGTACTGGGGGTTCGCTCGATTAAGATCGACGACGTACACTTTTTTAAGTGTGGTTCTGTGCGCCCTAGCCTGGGGTACCTCCCCCCCAAAGCTGGGATTTTTTCGGCTTGAAACGGCCGAGCTATAAATAAAAACGTGAAAACCACGTGGCCACGTGGTCGGTCTTCCCGGCTGTTCCGGGAGCGGATCGAAGTGCCTCCGGGTGGAGGAACTTCGGGCGAGTTCAACGGTGCCCGAAAAATTGAAATCCGACAAGTGGTTGCGGAGTTATAGGGGGACAAAGAAATTCGCTCCGTCAGCCTGCACCTTTGCGGCTGATTTTCAGGAGATTTTCAGCGACGACCCCCCTATCTTCAGGCACCATTGCATCCGGCCCGCCGAGACGAAGCTGGAGACACCTTCCACGTGAAGATCGGACGAAAAACCCCTGAGTTAAGGACTGATTTATGTATATTTTGTTAAAGTTATTTACGTAAATGTTTTAGAGGTCATAGAGGACAAATTATTTATAAGGCCGGACACCGACTAGGTCGGTTTTATTCGCCCGACGTTTTATTTAGTTAGGAAATTTCTAGCGGGAGTGAAGTGTGTTGACACCTTTACTAGTGAGGGGGTCGGAGTGGCGGTTTGACGGACTAGTGACGCGACGTCGATGCATCGAACATCGATTATTTAATAATCGATTTACATCCTAGACATTTTTATATATTTCGATGCATCGATTCCCTAGTCATTAAAATATCGATTTTTACTTTGACGAAACGACAGTATTTTATATATTGGACTTGTGACTTTCTGGAAAACGGAAGCTGGACTTAATCGATTTTCATCATCAAAATTATTAAATATTTTTGGCAAATTAGTCACAAATCCGGAAGCTAAACTAATCAAAATATAATATCAGAAATTATTTTTGGAAAATATTAATTAATTTAATCAAAATTCAAAATTCAAAATTTTAAAAGTACTGGGAGTGGGGAAGTGACTACTCGATTGGGGGTTTTCTAATCGGGTCACATCTCCGCCATCTTGGGAAATTTCGTCAAAGTAAAAATCGATATATATAATTAATTTATTCAAAATTCATATTTTAACATTATTTTTGGCCTAAATTATTTTATTATATTTTTTATTAAATTTTAAAAATACCTCAAACCGCCACTCATTAGTATAGTGAGACTGCGGTTTATTGACCCAGTCACATAGGTGTAAGTGCGAGTGTGTGTGTGTGACACCCACAGCCCAAGTCCCGTGTGACGTCAGAGTTGTGACGTCACTGCGGGGCGCCGCGCGCGACACCCGCGTCACGGTTGTGACGTGCGCGCGCAGCTGCTCGGACCGCCCACTCGGTTACGAAGGGGCGGGGCTTAGTGACGAAGGAGCATTGGGGTGTGGCTATCGCCGGAAACAGTCGCACAGACTATAGGCCTTATTCCTATAGACATAAGGTGCAATGTTGGCACCTAGGCCTATTTTAAAATTTTAAAAGATTGTATACACTCGTAGTTTAAGTTTTATTGTATGACATCGGCCTTATTGCCATAGGATTAAGTTTTAATTTGCTATTGCATTAATTTTAAGTTTTAAAAATTATTATTGTATTGACTTGCCCTTTTGCGATAGGATTAAGATTTTAAATTTGTACAAGGCTATTGCCGCAAATTGCCCTTATTGGCTTAGGTTAAGTTTTAAATTGAGACAAGTATTTTTACAGACTTGACGAGTCCCCCTGGCTCCCTCCCCCATTAAAATGATCCGCACTCCTTCCAAGAGGTCGGACGCGGGCGATGTGAGTCTGTCCAGTGGGGCAGACGAGGTGACAAGAGCGAGCACGTCGCCACAAAATGAAGGAGCGCGCAGTGGGAGCGTCCGAAGGAGTGTGGGGGAATGGGAGCAGGTTAAGGAGAAGAGGAAGCTGTCTCCCCGGAAGGTCGTCCCGGTTCCGAAAGGTAAGCCGCGTGTAGCCCTTTCCCAGGAAGCCAAGCTGGTGGAGGAGCGGTCACCGGCGGTCGCGGGCGCGGGGGGCTCCCCTAAGGGGGTAAAGCCTGCGCCTGCGGACCGCGTTAAGGAAGCGCGAGTTTGCCTCAACAAGGCAAAATTGTACTTTGAACAACTCGCGCAACCTTAAGACGGAGATTAAGGCGGAGGTGACCGCTGCTGTGGACAGACTCTACCAGCTTGTTAAAGAGGCGGAAGCTGATAAGAGGAGAACCAGGGACCCTAGTGCGGGTCCCCCTGTGCAGGCGGGGGTAGAGCGCGGGACCACGGCCCGAGTGGAGGCCGCCGCTGCTCCCCCCCCGCCGGCGACGGGGGAAACAAACGCCCAGGCCCAGCTCCTCAGGAGGATGGAGGAGCATGGGAGGCTCCTTGAGGCCAACACCAGGGAGGTTGAACGGCTCAGGGAGTCTCTCAAGGAGTGGGAAGGGCAGGGGAAAGGGACGTATGCATGCGTGGCTGCCGGGCCGGCAAAAAGGCCGCCACCGGGTGGAGAAGAGACCCACTCTGTGGCGGTCTCGTCGGGTACCGCAACCGGGGAGCAGGTAATAGAGAGGATACGTGAAGCCCTCAACGCCAAGGAGGAGGGCTTCCGGGTAGATCGGGTCAGGAAGATAAGGGACGGGAAGGTAATCATCGGCTGCAGCACAAAGGCGGAACTGGCGAAGGTGAAAGAGAGGCTGGCCGAGGCAGGAAGGGGCCTGGACATGGAAACGGTTAAGAGCCGCGACCCGCTGGTAATGATCAGGGACGTAATGTCCTATAACAAGGATGAGGACATCATAAAAGCGCTCCGCACCCAGAACGACCATCTGCTGGGTGACGTCCCTGAGCAGGACTGGCGGGCCGAAATCCGGTTCAGGCGGAAGGCGCGAAACCCGCTCATGTCCCACGTGGTGATGCGAGTTTCGCCCAAACTCTGGGGCCGCTTAACCAGCTCGGGCACGGTCCACGTGGATCTCCAGCGCGTGCGTGTGCACGACCAATCCCCGCTGGTCCAGTGCACTCGCTGCTTGGGGTACGGCCACAGCAAGAGGCTCTGCACCGAACCTGAGGACCGGTGCATCCACTGCGGCGGCCAACACCTGAGGAGTGAGTGCCCGGACTGGGCTGCAGGGAAACCTCCCGCCTGCCGGAACTGCCGTAAGGGTAAGGCGGACCGGTGGACCACGGGGCGTTTGACGAGGTCTGCCCTGTCCGGAGACGGTGGGACGCCATATCCCGGGCGTCCGTTGCTTATTGCTAAGGGCGCCCCGGGGGCCGACCGCAATAACCGGGTGGGGCACCACCAGTACCGCGTTGTGCAGTTGAATCTGCAAAGGTCCAAGCTCGCCACAGCTGAGCTGATCTGCGAGGCGCCGAAGAAAGGGTGGGCGCTCGCCTTGGTTCAGGAGCCTTACAATCGGCAACTGCGGTGAGATGCGACAATACCCGGGGACAAGGGTGGTACAATGCGTCGGTCGGGGCGCCTCGGAGGTTGTCAAGGCCGCCGTTGTGCTGTTCGACGATACCATCGATATCACTCAATGTCCCGATCTCACGACGGGCAACATTGCTGCGGTCCGTCTGAGAACCCGGGCTTGGGAGATAGGGGTGGTATCCGTCTACCTGGAGCCTAACAAGCCGCTCTCGCCGTACCTGGACCAGATTGGCAAGGCTGTGCAGGGCTTGGGAACTGACAACGTGGTACTGGGTGGCGACGTCAACGCCCATAACACCTGGTGGGGCAGCCAGACCGTTGACCAACGGGGAACGGACGTAGAAGCAACGCTCGCAATGCTGGGGTTACATGTGTTGAACCAAGGGTCTGAGCCTACGTTCGACACGTATCGGGGCGGTAGACGTTACTCTAGCCGCGTCGATGTTACTGCTTGCACGACCACTCTGCTCGATCGGGTGGAGGGCTGGCGTCTTGCCGAAGGTGTGTCTTCGTCGGACCACAGGGCAATTCTGTATGAGCTGAGCCTGGTAAAGTCTCGCGGCACGGACATCAGGTGTTCCACACGGAAGTACGCTGCCCATAGGGCAGACTGGGGCGAGTTCAATCGAACTTTCGCCCAGCTGCTCCTAGACCGCGATCTAACGCTCACCGAGGTTGAAACCATCGCCGACAAGGGTGCGTTAGACCGCACTGTCGACCGGTATGTGGAAACCGTGGGGGACGCCTGCGATAAGGTTCTGCCGAAGGCCTCAGGGCGGAAGCGGACAGAATTGCCTTGGTGGTCCGAACAGCTCTCTCTCCTCAAGGCTGAAGCCCTGAGGAAGAAGAGACGGATCCCGAACGCGCGGCCGGCCCGTAAGGAGTTGGTCGTGCGCGAGTATCTCGACGCGAAGGAGACCTATCGCCTCGAAGCACAACGTGCTCAGACCCAAAGCTGGAAGCGGTTCTGTGAGAGGCAAGAGCGCGAGTCCATGTGGGACGGTATCTATCGGGTGCTTCGCCGGACGGAGACTAGGCGTGAGGAAGTCCCCCTCGTCCAGTCGGGCACGGTACTGGACGCAGTGGGATCAGCCAGGGTGCTGGCGGAGGCTTTCTTCCCGGGGGATGACCCCGGGGAGGACAATGCGGGCCACAGATCTGTAAGAGCAAAAGCCGATGAGATCAATGCGGGGGGGCAGGATGATCCCTGTGACCCCCCGTTTACGATGGAGGAGCTCCGATGGTCCGTGTCGGCCTTCAATGCCAAAAAAGCCCCAGGCGCTGACGGCCTCACTGCCGACATCTGCCGGAAGGCGATAGCTGTGAACGAACATCTGTTCCTCGCGCTTTCCAACCGGTGCCTCGCTCTGTCCTACTTCCCCAGGCGGTGGAAGGAGGCAGTGGTCGTCGCGTTGCGGAAGCCGGGCAAGGACTCCTACACGCAACCGAAATCCTTCCGCCCCATTGGACTCTTGCCCGTTATGGGCAAAGTCCTGGAAAAGATGCTGGTGCGGAGGATCCGGTGGTACTCTGCATCGTATATTAGTCGCCACCAATACGGCTTCATGCCGCAAAGGAGTACCGAAGACTCCCTCTATGACCTGATCCAGCACGTACGAACTCGGTTGAAGGAGAAGGAGATCGTCGTGCTGGTATCATTGGACATAGAGGGAGCCTTCGATAACGCCTGGTGGCCTGCTATACGATGCAGACTGGCCGAAACTCGCTGCCCCGTGAACGTGCGGCGCCTGGTGGACAGTTATCTAAGTGACCGCCGGGTGCTCGTGCGGTACGCGGGGGCGGAGTGGGCCAGAGTGACCACCAAGGGATGCGTGCAGGGGTCCATTGGCGGCCCAACGCTCTGGACCCTCCTTCTGAACCCGTTGTTGGGGGAGGTGACACGTAGCGGGGTGCACTGCCAGGCGTTTGCAGACGACATTGTCCTGGTACTCTCGGGGCAAGAGGCCGGGGACCTCCAACGGCGAGCAAATAAAGCCCTCGCCCTAGTTCATGGCTGGGGCGTCGGTAATAAGCTGAGGTTCGCACCCCATAAAACAAGCATGGTGGTGCTGACCAATAAGCTCAAGTACGACGTCCCGGTCTTGCGCATGGGCGGGGAGCTCATAGCGAGGACCCGGGAGGTCCGGATACTCGGCCTCACAGTTGATGATAGGCTCACGTTCAACACTCACGTGAAGAACGTGAGCAAAAAGGTGCAGGGCCTCTATCATCAACTGTGTAGGGCCGCCAAAGTATGGTGGGGGCTGAACCCTGAGGTTATCCGGACAATGTATCTGGCCGTAGTCGAGCCGATCATTTTGTATGCAGCGAGTGTCTGGGCGCCGGCGGCAACGAAGCAGCTGGTCCGAAGGCAGCTGGACGCGGTCCAGCGCGGTTTCGCGCAAAAGATCACGCGGGCGCATAGGACCGTGTCTTTGCACTCGGCCCTAATACTTGCCGGGCTGCTTCCCCTGGACCTTCGGGTTCAAGAAGCGGCCACCTTATATATGATCAAGCGTGGCCGCTCCCGGCAAGTAATAGGTGACCGACAGCTGGAGGTTCCGGTTTGCTTCGAGAGACTCCCGCACCCGTCTGTGCAACTTGGTGTGGGATTCTCCTGCCTGGAGGAGGGGGCCGAGGGGGCCCAGCTTGCCACCGCGGCTGCCGATTCGGCCATTTACACCGACGGCAGCCGCATTGACGACAAAGTGGGCGCGGCGTTCTGCGTTTTGCAGGGCGCCGCGGAGGTTGCAAATAAAAAACTCAAGCTGGGCAACTACTGCACCGTGTTCCAGGCAGAGCTGCTGGCTTTAGTGGAAGCGACGGGGTACGCGGCCAGTGGGTCGTCTCGATCAGTGGCGATCTTGAGCGACTCGCGGTCCGCCCTTCAGATTGTCGCAAAACCGGACACCCTTCATCCCTTAGCTATTAGAGTGAAAGAGAATGTTATGAAAGCAAGAGAGAAAGGGACGGATGTTAAGATGTATTGGGTGAAAGCGCATGCGGGGACGGAGGGGAACGAAAGGGCGGATCAGCTGGCCAAGGACGCGGCCCTAAAGGATAAAAGGAGACCGGTATATGAGGATTGCCCCATTTCATTCGTCAAGCGACAGCTTAGGCTGAATACGCTTGACGAATGGAACAGGAGGTACGTGGAAGGTGTGACGGCGTCTACGACGCGGAAATTTTTCCCGGACGTAGTGTCAGCTTATCGGACACTTCGCCGGTTAGAGCTGAACACGGTCTTGGTCCAAATGTTCACGGGGCACGGGGGATTCGGGGAGTACCTAGAACGGTTAAGCTCCGGGAGAGTCCCTCGTGCCTTTGTGACCCTGCGGAGGACCAGACCGTGGTGCATGTGATTGCTTCCTGTCCCTTGTACGGCAGGGAGCGCATAAATGTTGAGATCGAGCTGGGTAAGAAGATATGCGCTGGTAGCTTCGCCTCTCTGATGAGTGAAGACGCTAGTCGTCCAAAGTTTTTAAAATATTGCGAAGGAGTTATAGCCGACATCATAAAAAGGAACAAAACATTAGAAATAGAAATAACTTGAAAAGAAAATTGTGATATTAGATTAAGGCTATAACATAAGGAAGACAATGTGATGCAAGTGAGAGCTGTGATATTAGAATAAGTAGTTATAGGAATTTAATAGCAATAATATAGAGAGATAGATAGATTAAGATAAGTAGAAGAAAAAATGTAAGTAATAGAGGAATTGAGGAAGAATAAGAGACGGAGAAATAGGTAGTTTTTATTATTCAGGAAGATTGCTATTAAGTATGATCCCACTCCCAGGCAGAAAATAGAGAAAATGTAGAACGACGGAGTCTTCACTCCACAGAGCGCGAGGTATGAAAGAAAGAAGAAAATTAGCGGTATGAATGTTAGTAGAACTGTTACGAATGCGAGAACTGGAATGAAAGAACTAGGCCCTGACCCAACCACGCAGGGGATTGATTGTAGAAAAAAAAAAAACAAAAAAAAAAAAAAAAACCTAACCTAACCTAACCTAACCTAACTAACTAACCTAACCTAACCTAACCTAACCTACCTACCTAACCTAACCTACCTAACCTAACCTAACCTAACCTAACCTAACTAACCTAACCTAACCTAACCTACCTAACCTAAACCTAACCTAACTAACCTAACCTAACCTAACCTAACCTAACCGAACCTAACCTAACCTAACCTAACCTAACCTAACCTAACCTACCTAACCTACCTAACCTACCTAACTAACCTAACCTACCTAACCTAACCTAACAACCTAACCTAACCTAACCTAACTAACCTAACCTACCTAACCTAACCTAACCTAACCTACCTAACCTAACCTAACCTAACCTAACCTAACCTAACCAACCTAACCTAACCTAACCTAACCTCACCTAACCTAACCTAACCTAACCTAACCGAACCTAACCTACCTAACCTAACTAACCTAACCAACCTAACTAACCTAACCTAACCTAACCTAACCTAACCTAACCTAACCTACCTAACTAACCTAACCTAACCTAACCTAACCTAACCTAACCTAACCTAACCTAACCTAACCTAACCTAACCTAACCTAACCTAACCTAGGGGGACGAAGTCGGATAACCTCCTCGTGTGCCCGGGTGCGGAGCGATCGCCCTTGGACTTCGGTCCGAGAGCGAGAGCACCCCCCGGGCCGGTGTCCCCTGGAAACGTCGGCGGATCCGGGCCTTCGGGCCGGGTGAAGCTGACGGCCAATAATCCGACAGCGCGCGGCGAGTCCGCCCCTAGGGCGGCTGTTGGCTTCGGCCACGCCGGGCGCACCCGTAGCCCGCTCATGGAGAGCGGAGCGGGGACTGCGGTCATGGAGACCGCGGTCGCGAGGAAGACAACCTCTCTAAAAAATTACCCCAATCCTAAGGTCTGGCGTGCCGATGGTGATGAATGGCGCAGTACTTGGTCCCGAGCGCCCAAAGCTGTGGACACACAACACTCCAAGTGCAGACAGTTTAAAAAAGATATTGCCCCAGGTGGGTTCCGGCCTTGCTTGCGAGGTCGGGGAGTCCCACCCCTGGGTGCCTAGCACCGTCAGCCCTCCGTACTCTGGGGTGGGCAAAACTGTTTTGGCGAAAGGAGGAGAATGGTTGTTGCAAGGAAGGAGCGATGGCCGACAGACCACCGTCGGCAAAAAACCCCCCGCGACCCGGAAGCCGCGCCTCGAGAAGGCCGCAGGCGAAAACAAAAGGAGACAATGCCGCCACCCAAATCTGGTGCGGGCCAACAAAAAACCGCGAGGACACCCGCGCAGAGCGTGCCGGCGTCAATCGCGCTTCCCAAAGCGCGAGTGGTGCTGGACCGCCTGCGCCTGGGGCGTATCGAGGGCGCGCAAGGCGCCCCCCGCGATAACAACCGGAATGGCGTGAGGCGAAGGCGGCGTCGGTTTCCCGACAGCGCAGCTTCGCCACCATGACGTCATTCGATTCCAGCATCATCAGGTGAACCGCAAAAGACGGCCGATCGAGCATGGTGTTCGCATCGGTCCTCCTCTGGGGAAGACGACAGGGATTCTGTCGGCAAACCCAATGTGTGACTACTTTACTACTTCCGGGTACGCCAAGCCAAGGGGCCGATTACAGAACGCCCTACGGCGACGGGAGGAGAAGCTTCCAGCTGAGGAGAGCTCGCCGCGGCCGCGCTGAAGACCCGCCGCAAAACCGGGAGAAAGCTTTGGCAAGGGTATCGGCGCCTGAGCCGGGCTGAACGTGCGACGAGGAGACGGCGGCGACTCTCACGTCTCTCTTCGACGAGCTGGCTGATTTCCAGCTAGCAGCAATCGAAAAACATCAAGTCGGATCTGGCGCGGGGCTGAAGCAATCCGCGGGCCATCCATTAAGGAGGCGGCCGTGGTCGGCCATCGGGCCCCGCACGCCGGCTAACGGACGAGACGCGCAGCTGCTGGCGGAGAAGTCCGCTTGCGCGCACAAAACGAAAAGGTGCCGACCCCTTCCGAAATGAGTTGGCCAGTATGAGGGCTGAGCTCAACGGAAGGGAGCCGGGCCACGCCCGCACCTTCCACCACCCCCAGACCCGGCGGGGATTCCTCTCTACGGGGGGGGGCGACCCGCCCGGCTACGAGCGTTTGAAGAGAGTGGGAGACCTTATCGGAATCACCGATACAATCAAGTTCGAGGTCTCCCCTCCTCAGGGCGGCGGCACAACATCATCGCGCCCCCGGGTTCCACTTCCCTCGTTGGTCCTCGGCAAGTTCGACAAGGAGCCGCGAGGAGGCGGCCGACTGTTCCAGAAAATGGAACATGCCCCGAGGCTCAGGACGACTTCGGCTTCGAACGAGCTGGAGGGTCGCATCCACAGCGCTCTTCAGAGGTGTGCATGCGCCATGCCCAGGATGCGGCGACGTCCCCTATGGGCCGCCGCCAGTTGTACTGGTTGGTCCGTGGAGCTCTCCCGTCCTCGGGCGGCGGCCCGGCTCGTCGCCGGCAACTGCAGCGTTTGTCGGCGGTCGGCGCACCGCAGGTGACGGGGGAGTAGGAGCGGCTGCAGGGTCCAGTATGCGGAAAGCCCGCAAGACCCTGCGCTCTCCATAGGTACCGGGCGAGACCCTTGCCTGGAAGAGTTTTGGCAGGGGTCGACAGGGATCCATGGGGCGCCCGTTCAAGGCGGCCGAAGAAAAGCTCTGTCCGCCGGCGCCCCTTACGAGGCCCTGGTACCCGGACTTCCTCCAAGGGGTGGTGGACCGGTTGTTCCCGGGGCTGATGCGTCATTCCAGCCCGCCGATATGTCCCACACCGCCCCGGCGGCGGCCACAGAGGAGGCCTCCCCTGACGGACAGGGAGCTTTGACGTGCCCTGGATCGTCTCCGGGGTCGAACGTACGGCTCCGGGGCCCGACGGGTCCCTTCGAGGC
>JAGSMW010000255.1:0-11095 GCA_029286795.1 Byasa hedistus
AGTGGGAGACCTTATCGGATCACCGATACATCAGGTTCGAGGTCTCCCCTCCTCAGGGGCGCGGCACAACATCATCGCGCCCCGGGTTCCACTTCCCTCGTTGGGTCCTCGGCAAGTTCGACAAGGAGCCGCGAGGAGGCGGCCGACTGTTCCAGAAATGGAACATGCCCCGAGGCTCAGACGACTTCGGCTTCGAACGAGCTGGAGGGTCGCATCCACAGCGCTCTTCAGGAGGTGTGCGATGCGGCCATGCCCAGGATGCGGCGACGTCCTATGGGCCGCCGCCAGTTGTACTGGTGGTCGGAGGAGCTCTCCGGCCTCGGGCGGCGGCCCAGGCTCGTCGCCGGCAACTGCAGCGTTTGTCGGCGGTCGGCGCACGCAGGTGACGGGGGAGGAGGAGCGGCTGCAGGGTCAGTATGCGGAAGCCCGCAAGACCCTGCGCTCTCCATAGGTACCGGGCGAGACCCTTGCCTGGGAGGAGTTGTTGGCAGGGGTCGACAGGGATCCATGGGGCGCCCGTTCAAGGCGGCACGGAAAAAGCTCTGTGCCGCCGGCGCCCCCTTAACGGAGGCCCTGGACCCGGACTTCCTCCAAGGGGTGGTGGACCGGTTGTTCCCGGGGCTGATGCGTCATTCCAGCCCCCGGATATGTCCACCACCGCCCCTGCGGCGGCCACAGAGGAGGGCCCTCCCCTGACGGACAGGGAGCTGGACGTGGCCCTGGATCGTCTCCGGGGTCGACGTACGGCTCCGGGGCCCGACGGGTCCCTTCGAGGGCTCTCTGGGTGGCCGCCAGTCACCTGCGTGAGGACTCCGGGACTATACGATGCCTGCATTCGGCGCGTGCAGTTCCCGGAGCGATGGAAGACGGGCAGGCTTTGCCTGCTGCGGAAGGGGGACCGTGACCCCGACTCCCCTTCCGCGTACAGACCGATCGTCCTTCTGGACGAGACGGGTAAGGTCTTCGAGAAGATCCTGGCCGCCGTCTCGTTCGGCACCTCGCCGAGGTGGGGCCGGGCCTCCATGAGGCCCAGTACGATTTCGGGCAGGGCGATCCACTTTGGACGCCCTGCTCGACCTGAAGGGCCTCTGTCTGGAGGCCTTCGGTGACGGCGAGGTGGTCCTGGGGGTGTCCTTAGACATCGAGAACGCCTTCAACAGCCTGCCATCGCGACGATCAGGGGGGCGCTGGAGTTCTTCCGGCTCCCCCCCTACATGGTCGGGCTGTTGGGGGCGTACCTCCAGGACAGGACGATCGTCTGGTTGATGGCAGCGGCGGAGTACATCGGCGGCGCGTGGAGAGCGGGGTTCCACAGGGGTCGGTCTTGGGCCCCTTGTTGTGGAACCTCGCGTACGACTGGCTGCTGCGGCAGCCGGTCCTCCCCGGGACGAGGGTGCTATGCTACGCGGACGACACCCTCGTCTCGGCCCGGGGGAGGAGCTACGACGAGGCTGCTCGTCTGGCCGCCACTAGCACGTCGCTGGTGGTGGACCGGATCGAGCAGCTGGGTCTGAGGGTCTCCGTCTCAAAGACGGAGGCCCTCCTCTTCCACGGACCCCGTCGGGGTCCACCCCGGGGCGCGATCATCCCCGTCCGGGGTGAGAGGGTGCCTGTGCGGGGCACCCTTAAGTACTTAGGGCTCACCCTGGACGGGCGATGGAGCTTCGGGGAGCACTTTGAACGGCTCCTCCCGAAGCTCACCGCCACCGCCGCTGCGCTGGGCAGACTGCTGCCCAATGTCGGGGGGCCGGGTCATCTGTGTCGACGCCTATACTCTGGCATCCTGCGGAGTATGGCACTGTACGGTGCGCCCGTATGGGTGGCGGTGCGAGACCGCCAGGAACGGGCCCGTTCTTAAGAGGGCCCAACGTATCCTGGCGCTCCGCGCCTGTCGGGCGTACCGTACGGTGTCTTGGACGGCGGGTACGCTTCTCGCGGGCGATGCGCCTTGGCATCTACAGGCGCAGTCGCTCGCGGAGGTGTACCTCTTCCTGCGGGATGCCGGAGAGCGTCGGCCGGACCCGGCCACGGTCCGCCGGATCAGGCGCGTTGCCATGACGCCCTGATCCGGCGGTGGGAGACAGACTTAGGCAACCCTGCCGCCGGCCGGGACACGGTGGAGGCCATCAGGCCCCACCTGTCCCGGTGGATGAGCGGCGGTACGGGGCCTTAACGTTCCACCTGGTGCAGGTGCTGACAGGCCATGGATGCTTCGGCAAGTACCTGCACCAGGTGGCTCGTCGAGAGGAGACGCAGGAATGCGTCGAGTGTGGTGCGCCAACTGACACGGCGCACCACACTCTGGCGGAGTGCCCGGCATGGGGGCCGCAACGCCACTCCCTCGTCGCGCAGTCGGTAATGACCTCATCGCTGCCGACTGTAATAGATCAGATGTTGAGCAGCGAGAGGTCTTGGAAGGCGGTGGCCTCCTTCTGCGGCGCAGTGATGCGTCAGAAGGAGGCCGCCGAGCGCACGAGGGAGGCCGACCCCCCGATGCCGCACCCTGCAGGCGGCGGCGGGCAGGCGGGAGAGCGCGGCGGCAGGACCACGCCGTCCGCTTCCTCCCGCCGTGAGCGACGGGCCCCTAGCCGGGCACTTGGCGAATGGGTGGGGGGTGGGGCGCGGGGGGGGTCATGGGGCTTTGTTGTGGTGTGGGGGTCCGGTGGCCCCTGGGGGTGCGTCCCCCGGGGGAGTCTTGGTTGTGTTTCCCCTGGGGGTGCGTCCCCCGGGGGAGTCTTGGTTGTGTTTCCCCTGGGGGTGCGTCCCCCGGGGGAGTCTTGGTTGTGTTTCCCCTGGGGGTGCGTCCCCCGGGGGAGTCTTGGTTGTGTTTCCCCTGGGGGTGCGTCCCCCGGGGGAGTCTTGGTTGTGTTTCCCCTGGGGGTGCGTCCCCCGGGGGAGTCTTGGTTGTGTTTCCCCTGGGGGTGCGTCCCCCGGGGGAGTCTTGGTTGTGTTTCCCCTGGGGGTGCGTCCCCCGGGGGAGTCTTGGTTGTGTTTCCCCTGGGGGTGCGTCCCCCGGGGGAGTCTTGGTTGTGTTTCCCCTGGGGGTGCGTCCCCCGGGGGAGTCTTGGTTGTGTTTCCCCTGGGGGTGCGTCCCCCGGGGGAGTCTTGGTTGTGTTTCCCCTGGGGGTGCGTCCCCCGGGGGAGTCTTGGTTGTGTTTCCCCTGGGGGTGCGTCCCCCGGGGGAGTCTTGGTTGCTGTCCCCCCCCTCGAAATGGACGCTGGGTATGCGTAAGAGCATTTCCACCACCGATATCAAAAAAAAAAAAAAAAAAAAAAAAAAAAAAAAAAAAGGTTGGTTGGGCCATTCGACGGATGCTCGGTGCCACGGCGCGGATGATCGAGGCCGCTTCGCCGGGTAAGGACCGCCGATTGCCAGCCCCGGCAGAAGATGGCACGGGGTGGCAAGCCCGTTCGCAGGCCCCGCGCTGCAGAGCGCGCGGCCTCCTCGGCGCCGGCACCACTACCTCGCGGGAGCCGAGGAGCGGCCTCGACATCTCGCCCCAGCCAACAACATCCTCGGCTGAGGGTGAGATGGACGCCCGCACGCGGCCATCTAGGAGGAGGGCTGAGTGGGTGAAGGTGGTCGGCCGGAAGGCGAGGGACATGGCGGCAAGACGGCCCCGCGCCGCCGCAGCGCCAACACCTGCGCCAACACTGCCGCGAAGAAGGCGGCCCCCGCCAAGAAGGGGCCCAAGCTTGCGCCGCCCAAGACGGCCGCGTGATTGTCAAGCTGCGGCCCGACGGCGGTGGCGAGGGCGGACGTCTACAGGGGAGGTCATGAGCTCCCTGTTAAGACGTCCGCCCAGAGGACTGGGCCTAGTGGGCCAAAAAGTGCGGGTGTCGGCCCACCCTGGCGGGGGCCCGACCTCCTCGAGCTGGGGGCCAGCCACAGCCACGACAAGGCGGACCAGCTAGCGGAGAAATTGAAAGCTCGCTAGTGGGGTGCCGACGTCGTCCGGCCGGTCAAAACCGCAGATCTGCGGGTGACCGAGCTGGACGACTCGGCCACCAAAGAGACGGTCGTGGCTGCGGTTGCCGCGGCAACGGGCTGCCCAGCCGGGCAGGTGAAGGCATAGCCCGTAAGGGACGGGCCTGGGGGGATGGGACACCACTATCATCACGTGCCCGGTCGCCGCCGCGAAGCAGCTGGCAGAAAAGGGCCGCGTCTTGGTCGGGTGGACCTCGGCCAAGATCGTGGCCCTGGAGCAGCGCCCATTGCGCTGCTTCAACTGCATGGCGATCGGGCACACCTCTGACTTACGTGCCCATCCCCCAATCGCGGAAGGACCTCTGCTTCCGATGCGGGAAGGTGGGTCACAGGGTCGGCGAGTGCCAGTCGGAGTTCCGATGCTCGTCTGCGCCGACTCTGGCCGGAAGTCTAACCATTTGATGGGGGGAGAGCTTGCTTCCCCCCCATGGTCAAAGGAAAGGCTGCGGCCGGGACACCTTCCCGCGTCGTGGAGCAGAGGAGGCGCCTAGGAGGCGAGCGTGTGGCCCATCAAGTGATGGCCCATATCTCACTCCTGCAGGCGAATCTTAACCACTCCGCCAACGCTCAGGACTTGTTCCTGCAGTCGCTGGCGGAGTGGGGATGCCACATTGGCTTGCTCGGAGGCCGTACTGGATCCCCGCCCAATCATCCTGGGTGGGGATCTGGACGGCACGGTGGCGGTGCTGGCGAGAGCGGGCGCCTGCCCCCTCTTCAAGTCACTAGAGAGGGGGCACGGCTACGCGGCGGCAGGTTGGGGGAGGTACGACGAGTCACGGGGTGTACTTCTCCCCCAACCGATCCCTGGCAGAGTTCGAGGCGTTTCTCGACTCTGTCAGGGCCGCCGCGGGCCGGGCTGTCGCCGAGGGAAATCTTGGTCCTCGGCGACTTTAACGCCAAGTCCCGCTCTTGGGGCGGCACCGCCACCGACGCGAGAGGGAGAGCAGTAGAAACTGGGCACTGCTCTCCGGTCTGGCCTCCTCAACGAGGGAAACGCGCTCACGTGCGTGCGAGGGTCGGGGGGGTCCATCGTGGACCTCTCCTTTGCCCACCGGCGCTTGCGCGCCGTGTGGCAAATTGGCGGGTGGAAGAGGAGGTGGAGACCTTATCGGATCACCGATACATAAGGTTCGAGGTCTCCCCTCCTCAGGGGCGCGGCACAACATCATCGCGCCCCGGGTTCCACTTCCCTCGTTGGGTCCTCGGCAAGTTCGACAAGGAGCTCGCCGAGGAGGCGGCGCTGTTCCAGAAATGGAAGCATGCCCCGAGGCTCAGACGACGTCGGCGTCGACGAGCTGGAGGGTCGCATCCCAGCGCCTCTTCAGGAGGTGTGCGATGCGGCCATGCCCAGGATGCGGCGACGTCCTATGGGCCGCCGCCAGTTGTACTGGTGTCGGAGGAGCTCTCCGGACAGAAGGGAGTGAGGATAAGGAGAGGAGGAAGGGAAAGTGAGAGTGCGGGGAGGGTAAGGTAGGAGAAAGATAGTGGGAAGCGGTGGGAGAGGAGATGGAGAGGAAGGGGAAGGAGAGTGAAGAAGCAAAGAAAAAAAAAAAAAAAAAAAAAAAAAAAAAAAAAAAAAAAAAAAAAAAAAAAAAAAAAAACAAAACAGAAATGAGGATATACCAGAGTCCGGGCGAAGACCATTGCCTGGGAGGGAGTTGTTGGCAGGGGTCGACAGGATCCATGGGGGCGCCCGTTCAAGGCGGCACGGAAAAAGCTCTGTGCCGCCGGCGCCCCCTTAACGGAGGCACTGGACCCGGAATTTCCTACAAGGGGGTGAGACCTAGGGTGGTGGAATGGGGGATTTGTAGGAGGAATGAATAGAGAATTTCAAGGATGAGGAGAACATAGGTAAATGACGAAATAAAGCGAGAGACCTTTTTTAGTTCCCCTTTCTTGCTCTTGACTTTTTTACGCTTCAGGTACAAACTAACCACTGTAGCGGTAGCGACAGCATGAAATTTATTGGACCTAGGAATTTATGTGGGTCGGGAACGCCAGGGAACAAGGGTAGAGGAGAGGAAGGCGGTAGGCAGGGATAGATAAGGGTGAAACGCAGGGGTAAAAACGTGTAGCGGATTATATGGGGGGATATGCAATAAGGAAACTGATCCGTGAGCTGTGAGCTACGGGGACGGTACGATAGAATGCATTCGGCGAGTGCGTTCCCGGATGCGATGGACAGACGGGCAGGCTGCTGCTGCGGAAGGGGGACCGTGACCCCGACTCCCCTTCCGCGTACAGACCGATCGTCCTTCTGGACGAGACGGGGTAAAGAGTCTCGAGAAGATCCTGGCGGCCGTCTGTCGGCACCCGCCGAGGTGGGGCCGGGCCTCCATGAGGCCCAGTACGGATTTCGGGCAGGGCGATCAACGTTGGCGCCATGCATCGACCTGAAGGGCCTCTGTCTGGAGGCCTTCGGTGACGGCGAGGTGGTCCTGGGGTGTCCTTAGACATCGAGAACGCCTTCAACAGCCTGCCATTCGCGACGATCAGGGGGGCGCTGGAGTTCTCGGCTCCCCCCCTACATGGTCGGGCTGTTGGGGGCGTACCTCCAGGGCAGGGACGATCGTCTGGGTGTGGCAGCGGAGGCAGTACATCGGCGGCACGTGGAGGCGGGGTTCCACAGGGGTCGGTCTTGGGCACCTTGTTGTGGAAAAAGCGAGGAAGACTGGCTGATGCGGAAGACAGGTACGAAGGGGGGGGGGGGAACGGAGGGTGATTATGGATAGACGACGCACACCATCGTCTCGGAACGGGGGAGGAGATAAGACGAGGCTGCTCGTGTTGGCCGCGCCACTAGAAAGTCGATGGTGGTGGACCCGGATTCGAGCAAGCTGGGTCTGGGGTCCCGTCTCAAAAGACGGAGGCCCTCCTCTTCACGGACCCCGTCGGGTTCCACCCCGGGGCGCGATCATCCCCGTCCGGGGTGAGAGGGTGCCTGTGCGGGGCCCCTTAAGTATTTAGGGCTCACCCTGGGACGGGCGCGCGATGGAGCTTCGGGAGCACTTTGAACGGCTCCTCCCGAAGATAAAAGAACAAATATGATTGGTTAGTCTACGCATGGGAAAGAAGGATGGAAAACAGGGAGGGGAGGAACGGTGTGTAATGTAGGGTAGCAAAAGTAGTAACAATGGAGAAGGAGGAGCAGAGGAAAGGGAAGAGGGAAAGAAAGTAGGTTCGGGAAAGGTGAGAGAAAGAAGGCAAAAAAGGAAAGCAGTTTTAAGATGGAAAAAAGTATAAGGAGAAAGCGACTGTAGGAGCATCCGTAAGGTGTTTGGAGGAGGGTAGATTATAGAGGCGCGATGCGCATTGGCTTAAGGCGCAGTCGCTCGCGGAGGTGTACCTCTTCCTGCGGATGCAGGAGAGCATGGGACTGGAAGGACACAAATGGAAAAAGGTGAAAGAATGCGAGAAGGAGAGGTGCATAAAATGGAATGGACCGGATAAGGACCGGGGGAGTAGAAAGATTAGGAGTCGGCAAAAAAGGAGGTAACGGAAGGGAACATCACGCCTGAGGCTGTGAGGCTAGAAGGAAAACAGGTGAAAGTGTGGATGAGCAGGCGGTGACTGGGGAAGGAACGTTAAACGGGTGCAGAGTGATGACAGGCAATGTGATGCTGCGGCAAGTACCTGCACCAGGTTGGCTCGTCGAGAGGAGAGGCAGGAATGCGTCGAGTGTGGTGCGCCAACTGACACGGACCGCACCAAAACTCTGGCGGGGTTGCCCGGCATGGGGGCCGCAACGCCATCCCTCTGTCGCGCCAAGTCGGTACTGACCTCTCCGCGACTATAATGATCGGATGTTGGTAGCGAAGGTCTTGGAAGGTGTGGCCTCTTTATGACGGCGCAGTTGATGCGACAGAAGGAGGCCGCCGAGCGCACGAGGGAGGCCGACCCCGCTGCCGCACCTTGCAGGCGGCGGCGGGCCGGCGGGAGAGCGCGGCGGCAGGACCACGCCGTCCGCTTCCTCCCGCCGTGAGCGACGGGCCCCTAGCCGGGCACGGTTGCGAGGGGGTCTCAGGGCTGGTTGTGTTCCCTGGGGGTGCGTCCCCCGGGGGAGTCTTGGTTGTGTTTCCCCTGGGGGTGCGTCCCCCGGGGGAGTCTTGGTTGTGTTTCCCCTGGGGGTGCGTCCCCCGGGGGAGTCTGGTTGGGTCTTCCAAGGGGGTGCGTCCCCCGGGGGAGTCTTGGTTGTGTTTCCCCTGGGGGTGCGTCCCCCGGGGGAGTTTGGTTGCGGCCCCTTCCTGTGTTAGTGAGGGGGGGGAGTCTGGAGGGAGGAGGCGCCGCCCAATTCCCTCACGGGAGGGCGGCGGCCGGGCGTGCGATCCGTTAAGCGGCGCGCGCGGTCGTCTTGGGTCGGGGGCCCCTACCGTGCGCGTCCGAGAGGGGCTGGTACGGGACGACAGGTGGGTGCCTTTGTCCCGCGGGACACCACCAGGAGGAGTCTTATACGCGGAGGCGCCCGGAGAGTTGCTGACTTGCAACCCGGGCGTCTCCAGTTTGCGTATGGCGGGACAAGCGGTGGTGGTTTTAGTGGGTATTGGGGCCACGCAGAAACACCTTACGTGGCCGAGCCCCACATAACCCGGCGTCCCCCCCTCGAAATGGACGATGGTATGGTCAGGGCATTCCACCACCGATATCAAAAAAAAAAAAAAAAAAAAAAAAAAAAAAAAAAAAGGTTGGTTTGGGCCATATCAAGCTGCTCGAGCATAGACCCTTGCGCTGCTTCGCTGCTGGCGACAGGGCACGTAAGAGAGCAGTTGCAAGGCCCGAGACGGGAGCCGGAAGCGAGATAGGTTATCGCTGTGCCAGCCAGACGGGCATAAAAGCCAGGGAGATGAGGAGGGGAAACCCCGCCACTGTATAGTCGGCGCTAAGGCCAAAAGGCCCGCGGACCACAGAGTCGGAACAGCCAAAGCTTGCATGGCTGCCAACACCCGAAGGCGGAGGAACAAAGCCAACCGCGAAGGGCCTCACGGCCCCCTCACGGATGGGCCCCGTCCCAAGGCTCCAGCGCGGACAGAGGTTGGAGTCGGCAGCCGTCGGTTAGAGATGGCTACTCGCTTTTCTCCAGGCGAATCTCAACCACTTCCGCAGGGCCAGGACCTTGATTGATCCAGAGCATGTCAGAGTTGGTCCATTGATTCCGCGATAATAGGCCGAACCCTTACTATGTCCCTTCTAGGGGAAATTGGTTCAGCGACATGGACGGGACGGCGGCGCGATCGTTGTCCACTCTGCGGCCAACACAAGAGAGTGGAACGGGGCAAGGGGTAGGTCGCGGTAACTGGGGCAACCTCATGGTAATGGGTCTCTTCTCCCCAAATTCGCAGTACTGCAGTTTTGAGCAGTATTGATGAAATCGGGTCTGCGATCGGCGGGCGGCCCCAACACTCTCCATAGCCGCGCCTCAAAACGCAAAACAAAAGGTTGTGTAGAGTGGGGTTCCCCAATGACGCATTACTCGGGCAGAAGCCCTGGAGGATGGGCGATATTGAATGGCATGGGGCCGGCTGCTCAATCGCGGTTAGGCGACACCTGTGTGCGACATCAGGGCGGCTCCAAGCGTGGACGCGTCACGTTCGCGAGTGCCGCCCTGGCACTCAAGTGGAAGGTTGGAAGGTTGCTGGTGGGCGGTGAGACGTGTCCGACCACAGGAACATCGTTACGACATGCGTGCGCCCTCGACACCTGGAGAAGCTCCAACCGCCGTGGTGAACGATTGGCCCAAGATGGGCAGCAAGCGCTCGAAAAGGCAGCTCTGCACGAAGCCCGATTGTGCAAAAGTGGGTCCGCACATCGTTGGCCCTCGGAAATACCCGACGTCGAGCTCGGAAAAGCGGAGTGCCTGAGAGGGGCGAGCGCAGTGTGTGCGACGTTGGCTATGCCGAGTCCAAAGCTGAGGATTGGGACGACGGGTCTATTGGTTGGTCCGCGGAAACGCGCAGCTACGTAAAGACTGCGTGACGCGAGACGGCGGTATACACCCGAAGTCGAAGGCCGAAAGTGCCAGGGATCTCTCTCTAGGAGGCACCAAGCCATAACACTGCTACAGAGAGAGAGTCACGGACTACAGAGGGCAATTCGCGTAGACAAAGAGGAGGCGTTATCGGGTGATGCTGGAGTCTTTAAACGCGATCCCTGGGGGCGACCCATACGATCGGTGAGGCAGAAGCTTCGCCCATGGGACCCTCCCCTGACGCCAGCAACTCCAGAATCAGCTCCTGGCCATCAGTTAGTTGGCTTGGACTGTTCCCCGATCGGGAAGGAATATACCCCGCCCACCCAACTGGCACCACCGTGTGATGGAAGAGGGGAGTGAAGTTCCCGAGATAACCAGAGCCGGAGATGAGGGCTGCGTTTCCTGCTCCTTCTGCTGACCTTCTACATGGCCCGGCCGGTGGAGTTTTCCACCTTTCCGTCGCTGCTGCTGATCGCCACCTTGTTTCGGCTATCGCTCAATGTGGCGGCCACGCGGCTATCCTGTCGGCTGGAGCCCAGGACGCGTCTCGGCGCCTTGGGCGCCCTATGTGGTGGGGGCACCTATTGTATCGGCCTCATGTCTTCCTCATCCTCATCGTGGTGCAGTACGTCCGTTGGTCCGAACGGTGGCACAGCGCATCTCGGAGTGGCGGCGCGATTCACCGCGGACGCATGCCGGGGTCAGCAGATGAGGGGCATCGATGCGACATGACCATTGGCCTTCAATCGACCAGCGAGGCAACAACGGCGCCGCAAGAACATCGGAAGGAAGCCGGCTTCTATGTCCCATGGACGGCGCGACAAATTCGTCAAGGGCTATGCATCGCGGGGCATCATCATCTTGCTGATCAACATCATCGGCGGCCTGTCATCGTGATGCAGCACAAGCTGCCATGCCCAGGCGCTCAAGACCTATTTCATGCTGCCCACGGCGATGGCATCGTCACCCAGGTCCCGGCGCTGATCATTGCCGTGGGCACCGCACATCGTTACTCGCTCGGCCTCGGACGCAACCTGAGCCAGGAGGTGTGCTCCAGATCACCTCCTTCCCCAAGACGCTGCTGCTGGTGGTGCCGCGCTGCGGGCCTGCTGTTCTTTCCAGAATTCCTGCCTGCCCCCGAC
>JAGSMW010000256.1:0-11826 GCA_029286795.1 Byasa hedistus
CTGCTGACCTTCTACATGGCCCGGCCGGTGGAGTTTTCCACCTTTCCGTCGCTGCTGCTGATCGCCACCTTGTTTCGGCTATCGCTCAATGTGGCGGCCACGCGGCTATCCTGTCGGCTGGAGCCCAGGACGCGTCTCGGCGCCTTGGGCGCCCTATGTGGTGGGGGCACCTATTGTATCGGCCTCATGTCTTCCTCATCCTCATCGTGGTGCAGTACGTCCGTTGGTCCGAACGGTGGCACAGCGCATCTCGGAGTGGCGGCGCGATTCACCGCGGACGCATGCCGGGGTCAGCAGATGAGGGGCATCGATGCGACATGACCATTGGCCTTCAATCGACCAGCGAGGCAACAACGGCGCCGCAAGAACATCGGAAGGAAGCCGGCTTCTATGTCCCATGGACGGCGCGACAAATTCGTCAAGGGCTATGCATCGCGGGCATCATCATCTTGCTGATCAACATCATCGGCGGCCTGTCATCGTGATGCAGCACAAGCTGCCATGCCCAGGCGCTCAAGACCTATTTCATGCTGCCCACGGCGATGGCATCGTCACCCAGGTCCCGGCGCTGATCATTGCCGTGGGCACCGCACATCGTTACTCGCTCGGCCTCGGACGCAACCTGAGCCAGGAGGTGTGCTCCAGATCACCTCCTTCCCCAAGACGCTGCTGCTGGTGGTGCCGCGCTGCGGGCCTGCTGTTCTTTCCAGAATTCCTGCCTGCCCCCGACTTGGGTGCTGATCCTGTCGTTGCCACGTGGCTGGGTGGTCTACCGCAACGCCCAGCCTCCGCCGCGGATGGCACGGCGCCGGCCGATGCGCAGGATCACACAGCCAGCCGATGCGGCACAGAAAGGGGCGATGACCCCTATGGCGTCGTTTTCTGCAGGTGGAGCCCATCGAGTCCATGTGGGCCGAGTGGGCTGCCCTGGTCAGCCAGCCCCGCATGTCCTCATGGATCTCAATCGCCACCTTACGCAGCAGCATGCCCTAGGACCTGGCCTGGTCCTGCCACGTGTGCGTCTTCAAGGAACACTCCATCTTGCGCGTCTGGGTCAGGACCGGTACGGATCCATATCGACGGCGTGTGTGGCGGGGCGGGGCGAGGCGCGTGCCGCCCGCCTTCTGGCATCCATCCGACCGGTAGGACCGATGAATTCCTCGGGGAGCCCACGCGGGACCCGACCTACGGCCTGCCCGCGCTCTGGATCGAGGAGCACCAGCGCCCGCCGCCACGGTCGCCAAGTTCACGCTGGTGGACGCGCCACGTCTTCATGACGCATCTGACGGAAGTGCTGCGACGCGAATCGGCCACGCTGCTGACACGGGCCGAGTGGACCGGCTGCTCAATCGTGTGCGCCAGAACCAGGCCAGCCTGGTGGAAGAGTTTGATTCGACCGTGCTGTCCGTCAGTGACGTACAGCGTGTGCTGGCAGAACCTGTTGCGCGAGAAGGTTTCGATCGGCATGTGGAAGGCCATCCTTGAAACCTTGCTGATGCCGGACGCCAGACCAAGGACGTGCTGCTCTGACCGAGATGGTGCGTCTCCGCCTGGTGTCACGCCATCTGCCAGGGGCTGGGCGGGCGAAGTGCGCCGCCCTGCATGTCATCACGCTCGACCCGGCCATAGAAAGGCCGCTGCTGGCAGGCCCTGCAGTCCGCGCAGGCTGGCCTGCGCGCCGACGACGGCGGCGGCCGCCCCGCGTCCTTCACGCTGGAGCCCCGCTGGCTAACAAATGATGCTCAAGCTCATGCATGCAGACCGATCGGATATGAAAAGTCAATCTGCTTCCCGTGCTGCTGTTCGCCCCCGAACTGCGCCGCAGGGTGGGGGGGGGGGGGGGGGGGGCGTCGCCTGCTGTCCGAGCTGGATGATGCCCACCTGCGGGTGCTGTCCATGGCCGAGGTGCCCCAGGCCATCGAGCTCAGTCCTAGCCGTCGTGAGCCTCTAGCGGCACGCATCCTCCCATTTCCCATTTGCTCCCCAGACGCATGCAAAAGTACGCGCCCTCGCGCTGCAATCCATTCAGCAGGACATGCATCGACTGGACCGGACGGCCTGAACCTGGCCAATGCCCTGACGCCGGGCTACCAGGCGCGAGGTCGTCTCGGCGCGGCCCTTGCGGCGGGCGCTCCCTCGTTCGCCGCGATGGTCCGGCACGCAGCAGCAGCCGCCGCCGAGAACCGCGGCTCGTCACCCATACGCCTGCTGCCGGTCTGTCTCTGGTGGCAGACCGACCACCGTCCCGGCACGCTTCGCTCCGTCAGAACCTGGATGTCCGCCTGCTGGCGCAGGCTTAATTTCGAGGTGAGCACGCCCGGTGGACCGCCTACACGCGCCAGGCAATTTCAAGGCTCGACGCCCAGGGGCGCTGGTCACGGCCCAGGCCATGCCGTCATGGGGCGAGTCGTGGCGAGTCCTCCTGCAGGCAAGCCAGGTGCGCTCGATGCCCAGGAAACATCTTCGACGGGGATGTGGTTGGGCGCACGGACAGACCCGTCCGCATTTGAAGGTGTGAGGCGCCGCAGCCTCGCAACTGCGGCGCCTGGGCGAAGGTCTCATGTCCCTCGTGGCCCAGCCCTGACAGCTTGCCGATGCCGATATCCCATACAGCAGGGCTTTTGTTGTAGAACTCCACTCAGCTCCTGCACGAGATGGTGCAACTGATGCAGACCATGCGCATTTCGAGTCCCTGCAGAAGGTGGCGCGGGCTATGACGAGATGACCGGCAGGCCATACGCAAGCTGGGAGAACTGTGATGGCCAGCTTCGCTGCGGTTGTTCCGCTGCTTCGGCAGCCCGACTCCGGCACGCACCGTTTGCAAGACGCGCCAGGTCATTGCACCTGGCCCATTTTCTGGAGGGCAGATATCCATGTTATGACCTTTGTACATAGGGGGGGGGGGGGGGGGGGGGGGGGGGGGGGGGCGGGGGGCGTCGCGACCGCATGCAGGCGCAGCCGCTCACGTCAGACCATCGCCAGCCACCTGGCCAACGTCAACACGGCAGGCTTAACAAGCGGTCGCGGGTCGCTTCTCCGATCTGGTCGCCCTGGATCCGGCACGCCGTACGGCGGCCGCTGGCGGGCCCGACGCGGGCCTTGCTTGCGCCGGTGATGCGCATGGGTGCCGGAGGTGGCGTGGCGGGCATCTCCAGCTCTTCGACGGCAGGCGGATATCAAGAATACCGACCCTTCCCATGGATCATCATCGTTCAGGGTGAGGTTTCTTCGAGGTACAGACACCCGAATGGACTCCGCGTACAACCGCGGTGCACCTTGACGGTCAACCGGGACGCAACCTGGCCACATCCGCAGGCCTGGCCCTGAAGCCGGCCGGATCGCGGTTCCAACGATGTGCAGGCGTCTGGTCGTGCAGCCCGATGGTCCGTCAGGCACGCGTGGCCGTGCAGCAAAGCCTTGCGGACCTGGGCAAATCGATCTGGTTCCGCTTTGCCAACCACAGGGACTGGCTGCGCAGGGCACAACCTGTACCCAGCAGTGCGCGTCGGGCGAGGCACTGCTGGTGCGTCGGCGAATAGGGCGCGGGCCACATTGCCGCAGGGCTACCTGGAGGCCTCCAACGTGAAGATGGTGGACGAGATGGTCACCTGATGCTGGCCCATCGCCCTATGAGGCCAACACCAAGATTCGTCAGCCGCCGACGGACCATTTATGGCATGGTCAACGGATTGCGGCGATGAGTGCGGATGGCAGCTCTCTTGGCCCGTGGCCGCGCTGGCCGACTGCGTGCTTCGCTCCCGCCTGGGCGGGCCTGCTCATGCTTGGCGTGCGCGTTGAGCTGCGTCCTCATGTGACGGTGTCATCCCCCGCATTCCAGCGTCGGCTTGCAGACATGCGGTGCTGACCACTCCGACCTGGGCATGCTGCGCCGCGCGCTGGGCCATACGCTTGGGACAGGCTCCGCGCCCGGGAGAAAGCGCCGTGCTGGACAGCGAGCGGCTTGGGCTACTTGGTCAGAAGCCGCACTGACTCAGAAAGAACCATTCGACTGGCGCGGGCCCCGCCGACGCCATCGTCACTGCTGTGCAGGAATTGCGGGCGAGCAGGTGTCCGCCCAGTCGAAGGCCGCCCTGGCCAAACGCCTCAGTCGATGGCCCTCCAAAGCCTGGCACTTTTCACGCCTGGACATTTATCCTGTGCCCTGCCTGTGTCCGTGGAGGTGCCCATGGTCGGTGCGTCCCTGCAGGTCGGCCTCTAACGCGACCGGATGGGCCCGCGCATGCTGGTCCTGGTCGATGTTTTTTCTCGGGTGATCGCCATGTGCGGGCCATTCCCGTGCGATTCGAGGTGGCTGCCTTTGGCCCGGCTTCCCGTCGCCTCGCATACCATGCCGGCCGGCTCGCCCGTGCAGGCCGACGGCATGGAAATGCGCGAGATCGATGTGACCGCAATGCCACCTGTTCCGGCCTGTCCGCCTTGCCCGGTGGCGTCCGGGTGGATCACCGCCGGAGCCGAGCGGACGCGCCCGTGCTGTCGCCGGCGCGTGGCGGGGTGGCAGGCGGCGGTTTGGAACGTCGTTTCTGCAACAGCCTGGCTGGCCAGGCCTTCCGTGGTTGCGGGGTGAATGGCCCATCTGGTGACGCGCCAGGACCGCTGTCGCCTTGAGAGCCGGGTGTAAGTCCTGCATGACGGACCCCGACAGATCGTGCGTGCCAAGCCGGCAATGCGACGGGGTGGCTGTCCGTCCGCGTTGTGGTCGGGGCCAGTTGTAATTTGCAACCATGACACGGCAATCAAGATGACGGTGAAAGCCAGGCCGCATCCTGGCTTGGGCCATGGCAGCACCGCGGGTGCGCTCCATGCCGAGAGCCTGTTCCAGGAGTCATACCTTCAGGCCCTTGATTGCCCGACAACAAGGCATTTCGCGTGGGAGACGTGCTGACCGTGCAGGTGTTCGAGAACTCCATCCGCAAACCACCTCGGCCTATACGGGCACGCCGCCGCCGCAACGCCTTGTCGCCGACCTTTCCCACGTGCCGCGGCAGCGTGGCACTGACGGCAGCGGCCTCGTGCAACCTTCTGACGGCGGCGGACGCACCCAGCGCCACCAACCGCGTGCTGGCCACGCTCACGTTTTCCGTACAGGAGTGCTGGCCAACGGGGACCTTGCTTGGTGGGCGGTGGAGGCAGACGCTGACCGTGACGAAGAGCCGCGAAAGTGACCCTGGCAGTGGCGGTCCGCCCGCTGGACATCTCGGATGCACGTGGTGCTGTCCACGCGCTGGCCGACAGCGCGCATCAGCTACGTGGGGGCGGGGCATCTTGCCGGCGCAGCAAGCCGCCGCCCCTTGTGGCGCCGCCTTCTGGACAACCTGGGGCTTTGACATTTCGTAATTGCCTAAGAATTTGTGGAGCTGCGTGCTGGGCGCTGCATTGGTCTGGCGGCTTCAGATTCCCCTGGACGCACAGGCCGAAAGCCGTGTCGCGTCCAGGTATCTCGGAAACTGCAGGGCTGGCGCGAGAACTGCCCTGGTGGGCACGGCATCGTCACGCTGGCTGGCGGCACGTCGACTTCCGCCTCCAGCCGGGGTGCGCGCCAGGCGCTGTCCAACGCCAATGTCCGCAGTTCAACCTGAAACCTTCCCCCGAGCAGATTCCAGAGACCGCAACGTGCGTCGTCATGGTCATTGCCGCGCTGTTCGCTCCCTGTCTCCCGCGAGGCGATACGCGGACGTGACCGTCCACCTCGGTGGCGACGCGCGGCAGCCTGGTCGGCGGCGCCTCTGCTTCATTTCTGCCGCTCAAGGCGGCCAACGGCCGCATCTAACGCTCTGGCCCAGGGGGCCCTTGTCGGTGGGGCGGCTACCTATACGACGCCACACGGCAACGTGGTACAGAAGAACCACCCCACCGCGGCTCCATTCCTGGCGGGGCGACGGTCGAGGGGTCGGCGTCACCGCACAGTTTGGTCCTCGCAGGACAACCGCATGACCTTCGTGCTCAACGAGCCCGACTACAACCAGCCCGACCGGGTCGCGAGGCATCAACCGACAGTTCGGCGACTCGCTCCCCAGGCGCGCGCGATGCCTCCGGCATCGACCGTGTTCGTGCCCGAAGGGCAGCGGCGCCGGCGGGTGTCCTTTCTGTCTCCCCGCGCTCGCTGTTCGTCTTCGGTTCGAACCTTACCTGCGCGCAATGTCGGGACACGAGCGCACCGGCACCGTGTATCGGGTGGGGATTGCAATATCCAAGGGTCCGCATCTCGCATTGGGGAACCTGAAGCTGTCCATTCGCATGAGGTCACTGCCTCGCAGCCCGGCTCATCGGCGTGGCAAGCGATGGCGTGCGCACGGGCGCCTGGTGACGAAACAAACCCGCTGGATGTGGAAGAGCCGTCAGGTGGCCGGGCTTCGTGTGTCGGGCAGCACCACGGTTGGGCCGACCCTGGTCAGTTCCTGGGAGCCCAAGACCAATACCGCCGACAGGAAATCATTTTCCATTCCTCCGGCACGTCAAGAGGCGCCGGCGCCCTGCACCGCCGAGCTTGATCGTCCAGTAAACATTTTCCAGGAGGTAGCACCCAGGCCCAGGCAATCGAGGCCGTCCCCGTGGCCAGCCTGTCCATGGCGCTGGCTGCGCCATCGCTGCGCCCCAGGCCATCGCACGCAACCTCGCCATGCCGGGCACCCAGGGCTACGTCCCGGTCAGGCCAGCTTCTCCGGCAATGCAGGAGCACGGCGTCGTGGACCAGGGCCCGCGTTTGAGCACGGCTCCAAGTTCGATGCCTGGCGCATGAG
This sequence comes from Byasa hedistus, assembly GCA_029286795.1. Classification (NCBI taxonomy): domain Eukaryota; kingdom Metazoa; phylum Arthropoda; class Insecta; order Lepidoptera; family Papilionidae; genus Byasa; species Byasa hedistus. The sequence continues at coordinate 6,759 of JAGSMW010000256.1, forward strand.
AGCTGCGCCTGTAGCCCCGGCGCATGCGACGGGCCTTCCCAGCCGGCGTGCAAGCTTGGACTCCGAGGTGGCCCAGATGGCGCACACCGCCGTCCACTACCGGCCCTGCTCAAGGCCTGTCGCACTCACATGTCGCTTTTGTCATCCTCCGCCTCTCTGACGGCAAGCGTGAGGAACGCTTCGCATGGAATTATTCCAAGCCTTCGCCAATCAGCGGCAGCGCGCATGACGCTGGATCGTCACCCGTGTCGAGTCGCGTCGCTGAACCTGGGCCAATGCCAACCACCCGTGGCGGCACTGACTGCAAAGCTCTTCCAGCCGCTGCGCGTCGTGGCGCTCACTCCTTCTCGGACAAAACCGTGGCCCAGGGGCTGGCAGCGGGATTCCCGTGGTCTCGCTGGAGCCTACGCAGCAGCCTGCGCGCATGGTGTAGAGCCAGGCCATCCCATGGCCGACGCGCGCCTGCTTTGTCTCCTATGGCCGCGTGGATACCACCGCCACGGGAAAATGGTCCCACCACCATGATAGTGCCATGCGCGCCTACGAGGCCAATGTGTCCGCGATGAACACGGCTCGCGCATGGCGCAGAGGCATTGACCACGGAGGTTGCGCATGAGCAACCGGAAGCCCTGGGCGCGGTGTCCGCAGCCCTTTCCTCGATCGCCGATCCTTCGCCTGGCCCCTTTGCAAGCGCCATGGCATGCAGGGGGCGCTGGTGTCGTCCGCCGACACCGGTGCCGGCCTTTTCCGCATGGTCACGCCGGGCCTGCATCATCAGGTTCAAACGACAGCTGCTGGCCAGCCAACGCGGGACTTGCAGCAGCTGTCCGTGGGCACTGTGCATAGACCTGCCCAGGTCTTACCGCCCCTCAGGAAAGCCGGCTGGCGTTCCATCTGACCATGCAGGTGCGAACCGCCTGCTGCGTCCTACCCAGAGGACGTCATGAGGATTCAGGTGTAGCCGTCCCTGGTCATCGCATGCACAGGCTTCGTGCGCCCCTGATCACTACGACCGCTGACTTTCGCGAACGCATCAAGAGCAAACCATGACTGAATTCTGGAGGGGGCCTGGCCGAGGCGCTCGCACCAGCCCTGATCGCCGGGGCCTGATCGCCACGTGCTGGGCACCGCCGCGCTGGCCTGGTGGCTGTGGAGCGATTCCAGGTGTTTTTTTCTCTCTGGCTCGAAGCCGCAGGCGAGCGCTGCCATGACGCCGAGCGTGGACAAGCTCAAGATTCCCTACCGCTTGACGAAGCCCAGGGAGCCCTGCTGGTGGAGCAAGTCGCAGGTCGTGCCGCCGCGGCTCAAGCTCATGGGCCCAGACATGCGCCTGCAGGGGGCCGTCGGCTTTCGAGCTGTTCAACAACACCGACTTCGGCATGACCGAATTCGCGCGAATATCAACTACCAGCGCGCCCTGCAGGGCGAGCTGCGCGACCATTCTGTCCGCTGGCCGAGATCCGTGATGGCGGGTGCATCTGGCTTTGCCTGAGCAGGGCCTGGTTTCCAGCAGGCGCAATCGCGGGCAAGGCGCCATCACCATCACGCTGCGGGACGGGCAGTACCCCCTCAGGCCCGAGCAGGTCAATGGCATAGGGCAGGCGCCTCGTGGCGGCCGCCACGCCGGGCATGAACTGCCCAGGATGTCACCGTGGGTCGACAGGCAGGGCGTGGGCGCTGAGCCGTTCGAGCGAGGGAAACGGCCGATGCTGTGATGCTGGCCGCAGGATCGTGGCGGCTCGAACTCAAGAAGGACCGGAACCCAGCTGGCCCGCAAGGCAGGGCGTGCTCGAACCGCGCCTTCGGCCCCCGCCAGGCCGCTGCCAGCGTGATGTCACCTGAACATGGACCAGGTCCGGCATCAGACCGAGGACGTGATTCCTGCCGCCTCCCGACGGCAGGACACCGTTGCGTCATCTCAAGGAGCGCGAATCCGTGGCGTTACGGGGCGGCCATTCCGCCACTCGATTCCGCGCGCGCGGCGCAGCGCCGGTGGCCGACACCCAGCGCGAGGTGGACTACCAGGTTGGCCGGCGCGTGGAGCATTTCGTCAGCAGGCCGGATCGGTGCGCCGTATCCAGGTCGTGGCCGTGGTTCGCCGCCGCTGGACGCTGCCCGGAGGACAAGCTGCGCCGTCCTGCTGTCACCGCCGTTGGCGTCGAGCACGGACGCGGCGATAACGTCGTTGTCCAATCCTGCAGGCGCTGTTTTCCCTGTGATGCAAATGCGGATGGCGCTGCCGCGCGCAGCAGGTGAGCGCCGCTGTCTCAGGCAGGCCGGTGCTCAGCCGGTGCCATCGGTGGCTCGCATCTTGTGCCCAAGGGCCGTGGCCTCGCTATCGATTGCCCTTGCCCGTGCAGGCTGCGGCGGCTGTGTCCATGTGCCTGGTTGGTCGCACTGTTGCTGTGAGCGCCCGCGCGGGCGAACCGTCAGGCGCGTCTGCCATGCCCGCAGGTCTGAGGCGATTCCGATCGTCAGGCGCCCGGGCGCAAGCTGCAGCATTGGATGCATGCCCGATGGCGCGGCCATGACTCGCGGCCCATGGAAGGGCAGCAGACATGAGCTTTTGCCGAACTGGCTTGCGCGCCCCAGACCGATCCGAGAAGAGCGGCTTTGCGCTGCCATGCCATGGCGCCGGCCGAATCCGCGATTGCGGCTGCTTGAGCGCAATGCCGGCGCCTGCGGGGCAGGCGCTGCGCGCTTGCTGACGAGCTGGCGGAATTTGGCATACCGCCCGACACCGATTGCTGGGCAGCGTGCTTGAAAGGCGCCTCGTCGCATGAGGCGCCTGGCTGCGCGGCGATGCACGCTGAAGGTCTCCGAGGATGCGTCTTTCCTGATGGCGCTTGCATGCCGGCGCTCGACGCGCTTGTTCCGGGCCTTGCAGGGCCAGCCGTCCAGGCTGGGCGCACGGGCGCTGTTCCTGAGGCCCCTGGCCCTGGCGCCCTCTGGCACTGTTGAAAAGCTGCCTCTTCCCTCAGCGCCGCCGTGTATTGACCTGATTGAGTCCATGTCGCGGGATCTCCGGGCGACAACGCCTGCTTTTGCCTGTGCCGCCCTGCGCCACTGCTGCGAGCACGCTGGCGATGCCGGTCGGCCGCCGTACCCACGTTCCGGCCGGCGACGTCGGGCAATGACGTGGTCCCTGGCCCTGCTGCGATGCTGAAGAGAGGTCTTTGATGCCGGGCGAAACCCCTGATCCTGCGCGATGCAGACTGGATTCCCGAGGCGGCTGAAGATCGGCAGGCCGCGCAGCGCGGCGTGGCCGCGTCGTCGCTGCGGCCGCCCATGGCGGTTGCGCCGTCCCGGCCGCAGCGCGGCCTGACGCCTTCTGCCCGTGCTGGAGCATCAGCGCGGCCGGGGCAGCCGCCTATGAGGAAGCTAAGGCAGGGCGCAGGGGCCGCGGACGCCGAACTCGAAGCAGCGCTGCCCAGGCGCTGTCCCATGAGCAGGCGCAGGTGCGGGAAAGCCAACGGCTGCGCTTGCAGCGCGAGCAAAGGAAGTTGCAGTCACGCAGGCCAAGCCGGTGAGCTCAAAGATGTCCGGCTCAGCGGGAATTCGCGCAAAGGCTGCTCCAGCAACTGCCAGCGGCCTGGAAGGCTTCCTGGCCAGGAGCCGAGGAAGACATGCGGTCGCTGGTCTTTGAGGCGGGTTCTGCCGCATCATCACAGGCGAGCAGGCCGTCAAGCCGCAGGGGCGCGTGCCATGCTGCAGCGCACGTGCAGGCCTGTCAGTCGTCGGCCCTTGAGCGTGCATGTGCTCCCTACTATCTGGACGCGCTGCGTCCGATGCGCCGCTGCGGCCAGATTCTTCCGCACGGCTTCAACCCGCCGAGAGACAAGACACTGCGACTGGGTTTTGGGGGTTTCCCCCCCCCCCCCCCCCCGACCCCGAAGTGGCAGTTGTGGTCGTCTGTCTGCTGTCGTTCCGAAGAGGGCGCCTGGACGCGCGCCTGGAGTTGCAACTGCAAGCCCTCATGGCCAGCCTGGCGCAGACTCTGGAGGTGTCGGCTGGAGATGCGCGAGAGGGGCAGCGCATGGGCAGCAGCAAGTCCCGCACGATCATACAACTTCTGCAGACGGCTGCCCGTTCAAGCCCGCATGTTGTGGAGGGCCGCACGATGACCGTGGCCCCTTGACACAATTGCTTGAATTTGCGCGCCATTCTCGGGAGTACCGCAGCGCCCTGCTCCAGGTCCGAGCTGGTTCCGGCGACTGGGCCGCGTGCTGCAATGCGGGCTGGCCATCGAGGCGCAGGGGGCTGATGCCACGGTGGGCGGAGCCTGTGCCGCAATCCTGGCCGCGCCAGCGACCGGCCGAGCGTGGCGGGAGTTCGGCAGGCCCCCCTGTCGCCCTAGCACTGTGTGCGGGCCGAAGTCGTGGGACTGAGGGGGCGACGTGATTACCCTCGGCACTAAGGCATCATGCATGGCTTGGCAGCAGGCTCCGAGATCGTTGTCGCTGGGGCGCCCCGCCCTGGTGCTGGAAGACGAATGCTGGCAGGTCTTCGGGCTGACAGCGCGCGCCGCGGCCGATCGAGGCCCGCCACCGCCAGCCCGACCTGGTCATCCTCTACCTGTGCCTGCGGACAGCCGATGGCAAGCAGGTCCTGACCGAGCTGCGCGGGTGTCCTCCGTGCCCGTGCGCGTGCTCCTCTCCGCGCGCGAGTCGTGATGACTGAGAAGGTGGCCGCATTGGATTGACCGGCGCCGACGACTACCTTGTCAGGCCCTTCGGCGTGCCGAGCTGCTGGCCCGGCTTGCCGTGATGCTGCGCCGCAGCCAGCAGCTGGTCGCCTCCGGTGGGGCGGGCGCACCGTCCCGCGTCCCAGCAAGGTGCACTTCGTCCCGGTGCAGGTGGACTCTTGCCAACAGCCCTTAGTTCGGCGCGCGGGGCAGCCGTTGCACCTCACGCCCATCGATTCCGCCTGCTGCGGCCCTGATCCCGCCCAGGGCCGTGTGATGGACCGCACCGACCAGCTGCTGCCTCGCAGGTCTGGGCCCCGAGTACCTGAGTCCGCCGCCCACTACACACCTGCGCGTGCACGATGGCCAATCTGCGCAGTAAGA